>JAPMNZ010930488.1:0-13128 GCA_029875035.1 Pomatoschistus microps | reverse complement strand
GTATTTACAAGGGTGGGCTACATCCAAGAAATGTTAGTGCCATATGAACCAACTCAGACTCTGGGACAGGCCTACTGCTGGTCCCCAGAGTCAGGACTAAACATGGGGGGGCAACATTTCAGATTTATGCAGATACAATTTGAAACATTTTTCCTAAAATTGTAGGACTGGCATCTACACATTTCTGTTGAGCTGTGCATAACACTGAAGGATTTTGTCTTCACTCATTTGAATGTGCTGTAATTATTTATGTTTTTATTGCCTTGTATTGTTTCTATCTTGTTTCGTGAGGCACTTTGAGTTGCATTGTGTATGAACTGTGCTATACAAAAAAAACTTGCCTTTCCTTGGCTATCAGTGCTTGCCTTTCCACTACAAAATAACCAGCGCAATTATTGTTTATAGGAGGGTAGAAATAACTCAAAAATACATGAAAACTAACAGTGACAGAATTTGAAGAAGGGTTAAATGCTGTCAAAACCTGTGTGTGTGTGTGTGTGTGTATGTTTGTGTTTGTGTATGTGTGTGTGTGTGTGTGTATGTCTGTGTGTATGTTGGCAACGCAGTTTAGCCAAAGCTCTGTGTGAACCTCCCCCGGAATCAGACCGGACCAGATAGCACAAGACAGTAAGTGTATGCTCCTGTCAGGTTAAGAGTCCTTTATTTCTGCACCATTTGGCCCTGGCCTCCTCCGCTGTGCACTTTTACACATGTGGTGACTATGTGTCTCTCTGATGGCGACCGTGGCTGGGATTTGCCTTTAAGAACGTTATCAAATCTATGTTACAAAGATGTATTATTCATCATCACTGCAGGCGATGTCCACTCCAACTTTTCACACGTCCTATTTGCCGCAATTTGCTTGTGTGTTCAGCGTTAGACTTGAGTTGTAGCAGGTGAAATTGTGGAGATATTGTGCTAAAGGGGAGTGTTTCAACTCCCGTTAAATATTTAGTGTTTCAGTACAAGCACAAAATAAGCCCTGACATATTTCCTTAACTGCAAAGTACTGTCGGTGTCTGGGTTAATTCCCTTCAAAGTCTTCACTGTATTTCAGAGCTGCAATTATTTATCGAGTTTATTGATAAAAAATGGTTTTATTGTATATTGGTTTTATGAATTGATCAGTTAATTTATATAACTTCATTTGAAAGTAGTAATCAATAGAATAGAAAACCGAAACAATCGTTAGCTGCAGCCATACTATATATAATAGAGGCTTTTGAATTTTTTCACCACATGATATTATTGACTTATGGATCTCTAAATTAACCTGGAAAACTGGTGACTTTAAACAGGAATGCGGTTTAAAGTCATCAGTTTTCCAGCCTGTGTAGTCCTGAAATGGTATATAGGAAGATTTTCCCATAATTATAGGACTCTCTGGTCTTATATGGCAAGCACTTAATACCAGAATGATTGACAATTGGGAAGACCAATAGTCTTGATGATCCGCCCGGAAGTAGAAAATCCTCCTATATACCTTTTAAATATTTACATTTTTGTACTATATATCACAATGGAACTACAACTACTACTATGAATATTAATACTACTGCTACTTCTCTAGTAACACAACTGCGACTATATCACAATAAAAAGCATCACAAACAAGAACAACAAAATCACTACACAAAAAGCATTTATTTGGTTGTTTGCAGAACAATAGTGACTTTAATCATATAACCAGAGACAATATCACATTTTCCAAATACATTTTAGCAAGGCAGCATTTGTTTTCATCTGTGACTGTGGCTTTAAATGAGATCAGGGCTATAATTTCTAAATAAAGACACTCCTCAGACATGAAACAGACACCTTTTGAATGCATCAACTATAATTACACAAACATGGAGCAAGGAACAATGCGGATGCTTATTTTGTAATTAACATCACAGAGTGTTTTCGTCAGTGGCTGTATCCAGGTCATGGAGTGTGTCAGTCTGAATCCGCTCTGAACAGTAAGGACCAGACAAGAGAGCTCTGTCAGCATCTCTATGGGAGGTCACTGGACACACACAACATGATCATTACACAACATTAGGAGCAGACAATTCAATTAAATATGACATTTTTTTTCTCATTGTTGCAAAGGAGAAAATTAAACAACAATATTTTGAGTGACAACTTATCTGCTTTGTTTGCTGTTCGTTAAATGGAGCATGGATGTTAAACCTGTGACTTGCGTAGTTTGATGGGTTCGATTCCACCTCCGGACGAGGCCTTTCTGTGAGGAGTTGTGTGTTTTTCCCGTGTCAGCATAGGTTTTCTCCGGGTGCTCCGGTTTCCTCCGGTTTCCCCGACCACCAAAAGCATGTACAATAGGTCTTCCTTCTATCATTGTGAGGAGTGAGAGCGTGCCCACAACCATCCTAAAGCTCATTCAGACTCTGATATTTATTTATATAGCGCCTTTCACAGACACTTACTTACTTATTTGTTATGGTTCATATCTAATAGGAGACAAACAAATCCAGTGTAAGAATCAAGCATTTGATAATCAAAAGCATTTGTAATAGCTAAGTATTGTCTTGCATCACTTCTGGAGTAAACGTCCTCAACGTTCATTTCAATGGGAAATCAATGTTTGAATGAACCTTAACTTTCACTATGATTATTCATTCCGGTAGCACATTTCATACAAATACATGCAACCCAATATTCAGATAGTGGACCCACAACATGGAATTCTACCACTTCTTCGTATAAAAGAGTGAAGTTATGAATTAAACACAGAATCTTGCTGAACATATAGAAAGCTTACACCGGTTATGTATATTTACATTGTGTCCTCTATAGATTCTATAATTTTTCTGCTGTTGGTCGGGGTGGTGATGTCAACTGTAAACTGTGCTATTAAATAATGTACAAGTGGTATGCCAAGCAGATTACTGTACATATCCATGACATCATGCAGGAGGGTCTAAGGACAGAGATAATCCAGGATATTTAAGGACATTCATTAATATTCATGGACATCGGTCCCGCGGCCTATGGACCAAAGGCTCCTATATGTTTGATATTATTGCATTTCCGTTTGAACTTGTGTTCGATTCTCTGATCTGTTTGTTAAGTCCTCCGAGATACTGCTTAATCCCCATCAAAAAATCATTATATATATTTTTTTAGTACAATAATGAGTGTATTTTTGGAAACACCAAAGCAGTCCCTTTTCTTGCTGTTTTGTATTTGGCTATAACTTCCTGCTGCATAAAGCTCTAACATATCTAGACTCTTCTATTTCCAAGGTATTACTGTATATGCAAGGGCAGACGTTCCAGCTCTATCAAATTATTGTAGCTTTTAACTCAATTTGGAAGTACTTTTGAAATGTTCTCTCCACAGTTTTAGCTGTCAGTGAAGAGAGATCGACAGAAACATGGGGGGATATTTTTGTCGCCTAGCAGAAAATCTTGCGTCAAATCCGTCTCATAGTATCCAACATCCTTACATCACGCAACACTAAACACTGGATTTATTGAGTCCCAGGCTTAAAACGCAATTACTTCAAAGGGTCAGGGAAGAAACAAGGGTGACACCTTTGAGCATCAAGGCAGCATGAGAATACCTATTATGCAAATATATTTCCAGTCATCCTATTACTTCCTGATTAGAATGTTTGTGCGTTCCTCACTCAATTGTAATCCAAAAGCAGGCACCATGCAAATCTTGTGAGCTTTCATCAGCTGCAAGCATGACACAACTTTGACTCTTTAGAAATATACAGAACAACATCACATTGTATTCTCTCTGCCGGTGCGTCTTTCGAGACACAAAGAGCTTTTTTTTTTTCCTGTCTTGCGAAGTGGAGCGTCACATGTTTGCGTTAAGTTGGAAAGCCCCTGCTCATTGCCCATTGGCAGTCATTGACATGCAGAAGAGCAGCTCACTGAGAGGAATGCTGTTTTCTACAAGGCTTTTCTGCGCATCTGAGTCACTCGTCAAGCCGTGCCTTTATCACAGCGGAGCAGCAGGACGGAAGAGCACATCTCGGGCTGATAGTGAGGCCGCTGCTCCCGACTAATCCTGCTCTCTGCTGGAGGAATGAAATAAAGAAATAAATAGAAGACAGGATTCAAAAGAGGGAAAGGAGGTAGGAAAAAAAGCACTTGTATTGAGTGTGGTTCAAAGGGTTGCAGTCAAATACAGGAGATCATAAGTACTGATGTGGTAACATGGATGGTCTCGGCATGGAGAGATGGTAGACATGCGGGGCACAATGGGGAGATAACCCTCCCAAGTTTTAGGATTGGGAGGAAATCCATGTATACATATAGGACACTTTATTATTTGATTCTTCTTTACCAGAAAAATGTAAGATGGGCATAGACAAGGAAGGTTTCTCACCCATCATCTGTACTTCTTATCAGGTTTTCCCAACGTTTCGTCCTTAATCCAATCAAACTTTTTCAAGGGAATGAAATCTCAGACAGTGTTGGAGATATAGTATGACCACACCCTAATCCTGAGACTAACTTATAAGCACATCTATGGTGTGTTAAGATGTGTTAGGGAGCAGGTCTAGGTTATAAATCTCCAACGCGCGGTCTGAGATTTCATCCCCTCGAAAAAGTTATTTGGATTAAGGACGAAACGTCTGGAAAACCTGTTAAGAAGTACAGATGATGGGTGAGAAACTTCTTTTGCTTTGACTAATCCCTGCACGACTGAGAGCGTTCACAAACGTACGATTGACATGTTATTTTGATGTTATTATGCTACATTTTTCTGGTATATAAGAACCAATAACTTAATCAACTAAAGAGACAAGAAGGACGTTCCCAAATAATGAAACTTTATTGTTAATAAAGTGTGTGCCCAAAAATAACAAGTGTAAACCGCTTTGAGGCTCTAGAGTGAAAAGGCGGTATATAAATAAATACTTAGTTACTTACTTACTTAATGGGTTTATTGTTGTCATCCATCCATTTTCTACCCCTTTGTCCATTTCTGAGTGGGGGGTTTGGAATCAGCTGCCACCATATTCACAGAGCTCCAGCCCCACACTGATCCTCCTGCAAGTGGTGAGTCCACAGGAGGACGGCTGCTCTGTCAGTGTCAGCTCAGCCTCTTGATCTTTCAGCGGGGGCTTCAAAAAAAGTGGGGTTAAGTGTCTTGCCCAAGGACACAGCGACAGCAGACATCCATGGGAGTTGGTGGAGAAGGTCTCGGCCTTCACTCTCAAAGGCCAATGCCCTGTCTCACTCACTGCGTGTAATGAGTTTGTGAGTTTTCTGTAAGAAGAGTTACAGAATGAATAGAGTTTTGAATGATATTCTAGTATATACAAATTTATCATGGGAGAAATAAACCCAGAATAGTTTGAATGGACTGAATTAAAACTAGAAAACAAGGGAGAGGCGGGGATGTTGTAATGCATTTCTAAGACTTTAGTTCTTGAAAATGAGAGAAAAGTGATAACCCTCATCCCTGCAGTTGTATAGATGTACAGGCGAGACAGCATTGACAGCAAACCACTCCAGCAAGACAGGCTGGGCTCGATGATGTACTACACTTAAAAACTTCCTATTGATTCCCCCAAATCAAGTTTAGGGCCTGGCACTGAGTACATTAAATGTAAAAAGCTCTGAGTATTAAAAGATGTACACTCAATTGTAATGGTTTCTACATAAGCTTCTGGTGTAGCTTTTATGGTGTCTGCCTTCAAAATCTGTTATTGCATTTCACGGTCCGGGATGCACATTAGAGCGGGAGATTGAAGGAGAGAAGATGGGAAAATGCACAAAGTTCGATCATTTTCTCCCTCCATTTTGTTTGCGTAAATCTGACAGACTTTTAAAAGGCTTGGCAGGCAGCCCCGTTTTGGCAGTCCAGGATATCCCACAGAAAGAAGAAGACTTAGCTTTTATGTTCTTGCAAATACAGAAACTTATTTGCACCTGCAGCAAAATAGAACATTGCAGAGTTTAATTTTCAATACAAAAAAGTCGGAGACGTGAAGGGGCCGACTAGTACTTTTCCGCGATGAGATTGTGAACAAAAATGCTATCAGAAAAATGTCATTCTGGGTCGCAAGCAATTTATCTCACCTCAAAACAGTGCATGGATTAAATATATTAAATGTCAAATTGGTTCTAAAATAGTAGTGAATAACATTTCACAAGTTAATGATGTTTGTTTGAATGTGATGCAAAACGTTCTATGTCAAAAAGTCAAGGAATCAAAATTACGTTGCACTAAAACCAACGCAATTTGAAACTCGGAAATTCGACTCGTTCTGTGAAAGAATATACTTATAAACCAAGCTCTTAACAACCCTCGGAACGGATATAAAACGTTGTCGAGTAGGTTATGGGTCCAATCACAAGGTGAAACTTGACACAAAGTCATTACGATGGTCCATTGTTCTATTTCCTCATTTACCTCGATTAATTACAGTCAATGAAAACACATACTCCAAGGACTCCTTCAAAGTGATGGTGTGAAGTAAGGACACTATTAGCAAAGAAGTCACTACATTGCGTGCTATAAAACTTGTGATGAATGTTCCGAGGGCCAATCCGGATACTTCATTCAGCGCAGAAGGCAATTGAAAAGGAGCTGCTGTGATGTATCGGCCAACGGAACAAAAAAAAATAATAATCCGGAATCTACGAGACAAACAGGAACGAGAGGAGCATTTGAATGTACTGAACTTTTGGGGAGTTTATGGAGACTATAGGTGCTCAGGTGATTCAGGATTTATGTCCCGGTGAGACCTGGTTTGAACCTGGTTTGTCCGGTCAAAACCTGCTTAAGGGTGTTCTATATCAAAATAATATATTGATTGATGTTTGGAGTTGATGTGAGTAGGGGTAGTCTGGGCATCTCTGCTCAGACTACTGCCTATGGGACCTGGCAACGGATTAAGATGAAGTAACCTGATGGAGCTATGGATGTTTGGAATATTTCAGGCCAAAATAATGATAATAATAATAATAATAATACAAATAGTACCTCAACTTGTATAACCCTTGTTTGGACAATGAAAGATGCTTAGCCAAAATAACAGAAAGGAAACTGAATAAAAGGTGTTAAGTGTTGAAAAAAAATGACTCTGCTTTGAGGTTAGGAATTCATATTAGAAGATACAGCAATCAACAAAATACAGGATTTTGAGATGTATAAAACAAGCATATTTTTTCTCACAGTAAATTCTGTTAGCGTTGACATCATGAAAATCCTCAAAAGCGTAGTTGAGTTATTATCTTTAATTTTATATACATAGCTCTTGTTCAAGAGATGTGATTGCTTTTACTGGTTTACCTAATCTTGGGCTGGCAACTTATCAAAATCATATTGTGATTGCAACAATTGCCCAATTGAATTACTAACATTTTGAAATCAAAAACACAATTACAATAATTACACACTTGTTCTAGCTCGCACAGCCTGGAGCTGAGCCACAATTTGAATTCCAACATTTCTAAATGTTTCTAACATGTCTAAATGGTTTCGTACTTTCTGCATTGACAGTAGCAGTAATCAGGAAAATTGAGATGACGTCTTTTGCTTCTGGACTCGTGACTTTGTGATTCAACGGTTACGTCTGTATTTCCCCGTTTTGTGCGTCGACCTGTTTCTGCTCTGGTTTGACTGCGACCCAAGAACAATTCACTGTGCTGCGTCGTGATTCATCTCCTAAAGGCACAAAATGGTAGAACACTGAGACTGAGTGGTACGACTTGAGCACAATTGTTCTCTTGTGTCTTTTCCTCCATCATCATCGCGTGTTTCCAATTCTAAATATAATGTAGTAGTCTCGGGCCCAGGAGTACTTGTACATGGCTGCGTGGAGCATTCAGAATATGGGCGATGTTCTGCCTCCAGGCAAAACTGTGGCAATAAAAGGGCTTTCAGGCAGACAGGTTGTCAGCACACGCACCATTACTGATGCTGCAATTGCTGTTCATTCTGGACCCTTGAAGACTCTTTGACAATGATGGCTACAGTCAGACAGCACTGAAATAGCCTGAGTCAAAGGTTTGGGTTAATATTGCTGTGGAATTATTGTGTTTTGTTTGGATTATTTAATCAAGGTGAAAAAGCCAATATCACGTTCTTTATTATTTGTTCCTGTTTAAGTCAAAGTATTAATTATGTATTACACAATAAATAAACCAGAAACATTTATACATATACACACACGCACACACACTCACCTTTACCCTCTCCAATACCTCTCAGAGCCCTTGGTAGTTCTCAAGCTTCTATAGACACAGTATATAATGCTTGCTAATTATGAAAAAAAAAATTTATTACAAATATTCAACCTAAGGATGAATTTGGGACTTATTTGGCACAGTTAAAGTCTACCATCATATTTATGTATCATTTGAGTTTTTAAAACTAAAATGACTGCCTATTGTGAACTAATTGAGTCTAGACACAAAACATACAAAATAACATCATTATACAGCGCTGTGAAAATGTTTCCTTTGTTCGACTGCTGCACAACAGTTTGCCATAACCATGTGAAACAACACTCTTGAATCCTGGATTGAATAAACACATATTTAGCATTCGTTCCATGAAGATTTCAGCTCAAGTCCTGCGTTTTCTCCTGGGCAAAAATCCTCGGTGAAAGACATGGTACACGCACCCATTCCCCTCTGCTATCCGGTGCCTTTGAAAGGATGACAGCTACATCACAGCCAGTCCAAATCTTGAAGCAAGTACTTGGCAGCCCGGCAGATTTTTTATTTTTTTATTTTTTTCCCTGTGAGTAGTGGAAATCAGGGATCCTACCGACATCATACAATTCATTTTATTTCCCTGGCTGCCTGCGCTCCCTCTGTTCTTATCCTCTGAAGGCACAGTATGACCCCTTAGCGCGCCAGACACTTTGTTGTTATTTTCAATATAAAATATCCATTCAGGGATTACTTGATGCGTTCGAGTGTTTATTCTCTTCCTGACGCCTACACGCCTCGGCGCTAAATGCAAGACAAATTGAGCATTTTGGAAACTGGCACTTCAGTGGTAGGATTTGTCAGTGGTGTGGCCCCTGTTTTAACATTTCAAAGCCAGGTGTGTGTATGTGTGTGTTTGTGTGTGTGCCTGTGGTTGCTGTGACTGGTTAAGCATAGTGGGTATCAAAAAATTGAACCAGAACTGTTGGGGTGCAGGTCTATTATGTCCTATCATTTTTATATCAAGTAAATACCTTTGTGTGGACTGGTATCTGTTCTATCACATTCCTGAGATACTTACTTGGTTAAAAAGTCCTTGAAGATTGTGTTAAATCGTTCTGTTTTTTCACATATTAGCATTGTTGGCAAAGTACTTGTCTCCGTCGACAGGTCAATGTGTGTTACTAGAGAAATTGTGAACTTAAGATGTGGCGTAGGAGTTTAGCTTTGGTGTAGGCTGTTTGTGCCATTGGGTAATATTCTTACTTCTCCATTGTTAGTATTTTTTGGTTCCCTGCCCTGCAATGTTGATTTGGGAAATATTTTTTCACGTTTAAACGGAGAAAGAAAAAAACACAAACACATATGTCTTGAGAGCCTAAGACCTATTTCATTGAGCATGAAGTTGAACCTTGAAAATCATGTCCCTATGATCTCATGACTTCACCATTCAAAAGCTGAGAAGACCATTTACCCGAAGCGCTGGTGAGAGACGGCTGCTTGTCTCATCGCTGTCTCCCTCGTTCCCACTTTCCTTGCCATTGAGCTTTAGATGTACTGCCATTCTTCCTGTGATGCAATGTTGGCATTTCCTGCAGTATTGGGCACTGTAGGCCTTATTCAGGGTGATTCAGCCCAGAAGGTCTTCAGTGGAAAAACATGTAAGCCTTTGTTGACCATCATTCAATTTTGATTTGTTAAGAAGTGTTATCTTACCAAACAAAAAATACAAACAGAATAGGTCAGTTATCATTTGCATGTTTTTCCCACTTTTTCCAATGAATTCGACAAGCAGCTCGATGCAACTTCATGCTGAATTCATGTCTCCCCATAGTGTGAATTTATTCTACAAAGTCATTCCCATTCAATTTATTTTTGTATAGCCTTAAATCACAACAGTAGTTATCATGGAATACTTTACAAAGTTGTTTCGCCGACAAAGATCATAGAATCAAACGGTTCAAACTCAGAAAATGCTACACTAAAAAGATTACCAAATGTCCATCAATGTTAACATATGTCCATAAATGTCAACAATGTCTTTCTGGTTGTCTAGAGGGGGATCTTCTTTGCATCAGTGTTGGGTTATCACTTTTTTTGAGGATACCTGGAAAATTGTGAACAAGCAATATTGTTTTAGTATATCTTCCTGTTACACACCCCAAACTAGACCAAGGCAACAAGTTAAGATAAGATAAAACATACTTAATTGATCTCACAATGGAGAAATGTACATGTCACATTTGTTAATAATAGAATCACAGGAAGCAAACATGCTCAAATATTAAAAGTTCAGCTATTCAACAGTATCTTCTCTCTTTCAAAAAACCCACTTTGTTTCACGTTTTAGGCCTGAGTTTGTCGAGCTTCAGCTGAAAAAAGCATGGTATTTGGTGAGCAATTACTCTAAGTCTGGGATTTCACAGTGGAAGTTTGATTTGGTGGGGCATAAGGGAGGAACAGAAGGACTGGATTTGAGAAGGAGAAAGTGCGGCAGAGTCTATGCGATGCAGAGAGTGACTTCTGTGATGTGTCATGCATGGGTGATATCCTTCTCCACACTCAGCCGGAGCTAAGCTGTGGTCAGACACACCGAGTCTTTACACCCGCACTCCCCCGTCTCTCCGGGGCCATGTGCTCCGTGTGGAAACTGGTCCAGGAAGCTCCCTCCCTCACATCCCCCCGGCCGCCGCTGTGTGAGTGTGTGTGTGTGTATGTGTGTGCAGAGAGACTGGCATCGGTGCATGAACTGGAGAGCTATTAAGAGCCATTATGGAGCATGAAACGAGAGCCCCATTTTTTTCAGCTGCCAAGTTACAACTATATGTCTATGTGTTGATAATGAAGACGGATATATTGGTCCTCATGCTTTAGAAATAACCGATCATTAATCTGGATGATGTACCTGCATTATCTTTGGAAAAATAATACACTGGAATTGGGAAATTTAAGGCAAAACAGTGCAAGTTAGTTGTTTAAAAGATATTCATTACAATGCGTATAGCAAACACTGCCGACCTGAACTCACAAAAAATGCATCAGGGCAATATCTTCAACTAATGTCAGAGTGTTTTTTTTCAGAATACTTGTGATTTTAATGGGAACCGTCAAAATTACTACTCTGGGAGTTCTAGTAGTCTTGAATTCTGGGGGTATTCATGTTTACGGTTACATTTCCCAAAAATGCATCACGAATTTCTATTCCCGCAGCGACAATCTTCACCCTGTATTGTTATTGGCCGTTTATTTGAAAGTGTTTGTTTTGAAGGGGTGAAATTTGATTGTTTTGTCACTAAAATAGATCTGGCTTAACACAAAAAAAGAAATGCTTGGTAAAATTACACTTAGATTTTTTATGTACGTACCCTTTAAAATGATGTGGCGGTGCGACACGTGGCCGGTGTTGATGGAAGAGGGCTGGCTGGCTGTTTGTAATCTGACACAATCCTCTGGCGGACACTCACAAGGGTAAGGCCAGGGTTGTCAGAGGTGAGCTGCTGTAGTGTTGGCCATTTATCACCAGACAGCGACCGTACCGAAACACGCCATGAATGTAGAGCGGTAATATGGGGTGCTGCGCTCCTGATGCTGCCACTGATAAACATAATGCTCCAGGCCAAATGTGTTTTCTGCCATTATTTAAAAGACTTTTCACTGGAGTTGTGTCCCCAAGCACCGGCAAGGAAGTGTAAATAATAGTATCTCCAAACTGATATGAGTAGCAGTAAATATATCTATACATGTGCTGGGTAGGGAGAGTGAAACATGATGTCTTATTGTTCATTTTTATGTTTAAAGCTGCCTAAAACTAGGACTGGCAGCATTCTGAATCTACTAGGATTCCCATTTTGTCCTCTCCCATTCAAATCAATAGAATTATGAGAAATCCTCCCAACAATTTTTTTTCTATTTCACTAAAACTAAGGTAAAACATTTTACCTTTACTTCTGTGCTAAACCTGGTGATTATATAACTTGAAATACAGGAAATAAAACGTTTTAAAGGTTACCAAAGCTGACTGCTGGCAAGTAAACAGTGTGTTGCTATGGTAACTAACAACTAGTAACTATTCTCTGGTTAGCTTAGCTCCGAACCAGGACCAGGAGAAAGGGGCTTTAACTGCTGTGGATTGTTGGTTGCGAGCGACTGAAAATGGCTACATTTGAATTGTACAATAAAATGAAAGGAACCGTCAAAAAGACTTCGCTAGAAGTTAAAGGTAGTACTACTCACTTATGAAAAATGAATAATCACATACATATAAACTATATAGAGATATGGAAAAGGTCACACATTTATGAGTGAAAATGTACATAAGCTGAGTAGGTATACACTTCCAAAACTAAGAGCCGTCGAATTGACTGCTCTCGGAGATAACTAATTCATAAAACCATCTCATTTTTAAGGCATCCAACACACAGTAGGACTGAATGATAGTGGCTGCAGTCAATAAATCAGTACTAGAGAATTGGGTGTATTCTCTCTCTAATAACTTTCAATAATACGTTCCAATATGGCAAACTGTTTCTCCCAGTAACGCTGCAACATTTATACACCTAAACAAGAGTGAGAGAAGATTGCAGACAGGCGCAGTGTGCGCAGCTACACTTCACTACTCTCAAATCAGTATCATTAATATCAAACATCTTCCCAGGCTTCCTGCTGAGTCCTGAAACCAGCATGTGTTTCTGTAACATCACAAACACAGTGATGAGCTGAAACCACTTCCATATGATTTTATGTCTTGAATAATATCTTGCCTGTTGTATCATTGTATCTTTTGTGGTTTTTTTACATGTATTATAATAATGATTTAGATGCCAGAATTATTGATAATAATGAATTACCTAGACATTACAAACCACTCCATCTGTTTTAATATCAATGTTTTTGCATAGCCCCAAAATCACAACAGCAGCCCCCAAATCACAACAACAGCCCCCAAATCACAACAGCAGCCCCCAAATCACAACAACAAACCCCAAATCACAACAAC
>JAPMNZ010930459.1:0-11896 GCA_029875035.1 Pomatoschistus microps | reverse complement strand
GTGCTAAGTGTCCTGGGTGGAGCTCTGACTGCCACCCCCCCGACCCAGAAATGGATTAAGGGGAAGAAAATGGATGGATGGATGGAGTTTGCATTGCCCTTGATCCCAGACCCATGTGTGAAGCTCAGCAAAATGCCTCTGGTGGAGCATGGCGGAACTACAAGGATCTGGCAAGAGTCAGGTTAGAGATCCAGGTATCTCTAGTCCTACTAATGTAGCCTCTGATAAAGTACAAAATGATTGGATAGGACTCAGGAGTGGGAAGCATTGTCCTTTGTAGCAAAAAAGTCTTTGGTTCAATTTCACTGCCAGACAGGGACTTTCTGTGGGGAGTTTGCATGTTCTCTGCAGGTCAACGTCGGTTTCCTCTGGGTGCTCTGATTTCCCCTCTCATTAAAGATGGGTACAATAGGTGAGGGTTGAGTGTTTGATTGTAGAACTACAGATGGAATTTGGCAACAAAAGGCTACAATCTGGTGTATTTAGAGGTCCTGGTCCTCATTCAATACACCCTGTCCCATCCAACTAAACGGATAAACATGATTGCATGTTATTTCTTGTCCTATTTAGCGGCGTATGTGAATTATATTCCATTGGGAGCAACCGTGATTGACGTTGGCAACAATCTGCACTTGGTCTTGCCTGAAGGGACCTTCCCGGTGTCTGACGGCTCAGGTCAAGTTACCTCAGTGCTAACTCCCATTACACCAGTGAAGACTCATCATGTTAGCTCAGTGCAAACTCCAGTGGTACCAGTGAAGACTCTCCACATCGCCAGTAAACAGGCTTATTATCCATCTGCTCAAACACAGCAGAGACGCAACGCTCAACCTGTGATCATCCCTCCACTTGCTCGAAAACCTGTCATGGCGCTAACGAGTTCCCCGTCACCCGCTTCTGTGGTTAAGGTACTTTATAACAACGTTTCTATTATCTACATGCCGGGTGTAATAATTCTTTCATTTGGATTAACAGCCAGTTTCTACTAAACGAAAATTGAAGCAGCAATGTGAGACTGTCAAAGTGCCTCATGATATTAGGCAAAGTTATGTGAATAAGTTTACTGAAGAGTTTCTTAAAACTACAACTAACGTGAATGAAGCATTTGAGAAGGTCTGTTAGAAATCTGCCAGTCTTGTGTATACACAATTTGCATCCCTCTAAACAAAATGTTTTTATAGGCACTTGCTGAAGAAAGGACTGTCTATAATCGTAGCATAAACAAATTGAAATACTTGAGTGTTGCTGTGAACGCTTTAAAGAGACTGAGAAACCAAAGTTGTGAAGCTGTTGAAGGTGAGTTGTCTTTTGGAGGAAATAAAAAGTGGTTAATTCCCGATGAAATAAAAGGTATATTTCTAAACTTGTTGCAGAAAACGACCAATCCAGTCAAAAGATGAAGGGCAACATACCATTAAACCACAGTCTACTGAATGGAAAAGGTAAGACCACGACTGGGTGGTATGGGAAAAAGGTGGTATCTCATAACGATGGCTGAAACTTTAATTGCCGACATTGCTAATAAGATAGTTGTGCCTTTTCTAAAAATGTGCCGTTCTTTGTGGACCGCTCTTTTTACGACTTTTGAACAACTAAACTAGAACCTGAGGGCACATTAGCCTCAATGTCACCATTTTTTGTTTTTCCCCTGACAGGGGTCTTTATGCTGTATGAGTGTTTAAAGGACTATGTTTTGACCGAGGACAGACTGATTGAACGAAACTTTCCGCTCCAGAATCCAGAAAAACCTGGAGGTGCAATTCTCTTTGCAGACAACAAAAAAAGTATCTTGGACCGTGAGTAAAAAACGTGTTGATGTTTAATAATCGGTGTCATAGTAAAAATGTTAAGTGGTGGGATATAAAATATACAGGTTATAGCACGGATGTTGTGGTGTTTCAAACCTATTTTTGCAAATGACCCTCAACTATAACATTTTAAATATTGACTCAAGATTTAGCATATGAGATGAAGAGCTTTATAAACCAGTGCTCACATGCTTCCACCAGAGGGCGCACCACATGTATAATTGGAAGCACTGTGCTTGTGCAATTTGCTGTTCTTTCAAATGTGTTTGACTGCAAACCAAGCAGCCATAAGTTTGCAAAACTGTTCAATGACGAGAATAAAGTGAACATCCACCAAAGGATATATTTATCAGGATTTGTGTGCCAAAATGACGAGCACTCCTGACGAGATATTTTTGGAGATTTCTCCATTTGCCTTTAACTTTGTTTTATTTCAGCTCTTCGAAAAATATGCTGTCGTTGTGGTGCGACCTACGCTGTAAGTCTAACAGGGAAACACGTGCGAAAGGAGGAGTGCACTTATCACTATGGAAAAGGAGTGGAAAATAAAGGTATGTTTGATATAGGCATCGTTTTATTAATGTAAAGACTGTACTGGTAACAAGTATTTTACTCTTTATTCTCCAGTGCCTGGTGGAGTAGAGACCCGCTACAGTTGCTGTCAGGGAGTTATGGGGTCACCTGGTTGCCAAGTGTTCAAGGTTTGGAACATTTTAGGCTGGATCTGGAAAGTTGAAATGTGTAGCCATAAGCTTCTAGCTCCTATTTGGATCCAGCCCTTTTGTTGAAGTGTATAGTGACAGTTTATTATTCAACTTTCTTTTCTGGTGAATTGTTTTACTTATAAAGGCAGTTTATGAAGAAGATGGTGAAATTTACGAGAGTAGTATTCTAGAATATTACAAAAGGCAAATTAGAAATCTTTAAAAAAAAAACAGTCCAGATGATTCCGTTAAACTGTCCTATGGACTTTACTCTGTTAAGTGTCCTGATGCTTCATGTTCTTCCTGTTTTCTTCTGGTAGCTGCATGTGTGCAATTCCATAAGCATGGATGGGTTTGTATCGACTGCACCAAAAGAGACAGACAAAACCTGCCCTGGTGTTTTTTCCTTGAACTGTGAAATGGTAAGCCCTAAACGTATTGCAATAAGGCAATGTTAATGTTGTGGCTAAGTGCTGAAGTAAGCGTTTGATTTGACAAGTAGAATTTTTTTTAAATTATAATTCCTTGAATGTTTCCTTATTCTTGCATTTTGGAGTTGTGTATTGAATAAATTGAGGGATTAATTTATAGAAATCCTAAACAATTTTAGGGGAAACATGTTTTGTGGCAAAGAGTACACATTCTAAAATGGCAATATGTGACTTCTGGTGGAAGAGCTTCCACCTGGACCTTGATGTGATATTGCTTTGCAAATGTCCAACACAGGTCTCATTTGTAAAACTTGTGAATTGGGCCAGTTTTAGTCAAATTTCCAGAAAACTGTGGTTCACGTTCTTTCGGAACAGATTGGGTTTTGCCTCATTTACCGTCAGATCACAAAGAAATGTGCAGTTTAAGATGTTAGCCCATGGCNCCCCTCTGCTGGAGTGTTGAGCGCTGAATTTGATATTGAAACTATTGTAGTGATCTGGAAAAACCTGTCCTTCCACCAGCATTCCATAAATGTTATTACTCTATCGATGGATATAAATGTTTGTTAAAATATGAAAATTATGTTATGAATAACCAATGATAACCAGACTATTACAAAGGTGCTTGGTCCTTGATAATGTGTTGAATCCTTCATCCATGAACATGTTCTAGTGTTACACCATTCATGGTTTGGAGTTGTCAAGAGTGACTGTGGTCAATTCTAGTCTTCAGATTGTGTATGACACTTTTGTGAGACCACAAAATGAGGTGATCGACTATAACACAAGGTATGAAACCAAAACATGTTGTAGAATTAAAGTATGTCGACTTATTCATTGCATGTGAATACAATTCTTACACAGGTTTTCTGGGATCAGCCAAGAAGATATTGTGCAACATTGTCACTCACTGAAAGAAGTTCAAGATACTCTATTAAGTTTCATCAGTGCTGACACAGTTCTTATTGGTCACAGCTTGGAAACAGATCTAAGTGTTCTTAAGGTGAATGAAATGGTGTCACTCGTTGAAAGAAAAAAAAAAAGCATAAAGGCAAACGTTTTAGCTGTGTATGACGAGGGTGTGTGGTGGTTTTTATCATTTTATTTGTATACGCAAAAATGTCAAGTTCAAAGAAAATGTCTTGAACTAAATTTGGATTTTAAACGCAAACCTTTTTCTACATGTGTTGTAGTTCAAATGTGACTGTCATTTGAGATATAATATATATTTAGTGTTTGAAATGTGCTTGAGCTATAATTACATGGTTCTTGTTACCTATAACGAGGCTTATGATATTGTACTAGTTGCTGCATGGGACAGTGGTGGACACATCTGTGGTTTTTCCCCATCGTCTTGGACCTCCTCACAAACTGTCACTGCAGAGCCTTACAGCTGAATATCTGAGAAAGATTATCCAAGAAAGTGGTGGGTCCCCATTCTGCATTAAAGTTATGGATTCAAATGTGTCGACGTATGAACCCTGTTTTACACTCTTGTACTTTTTCAGTATGTGGTCATGATACTGCAGAAGATGCTACGGCTTGCATGGAACTAATGATCTGGAAGGCCAAAGAAGATGGAAAACTAAAAAAAACATAAAAGGCACATTTTCATATTACCATATAAATCACATGCACTACAGTTATGATTATAATTTGTCGTATGAGGGACATGTTTTGGGAGTGGTTAAGTTCATATTTAGTTTGGTCCCTCTGTTTATGAAGCCTTTGGATGTGCACAAGTAAAGACAGACTAAGCAACCTGTGTTTGAGTCGTTTATGTGAGCCAATCAGCAGTCGTGTCAATCAGAGACAGGTGTGCTTATAAGTCAAACCACCCAGCGCTTTGTAACAATGAAAACAAGACTTTGACAGTTGACACATAAATCATACAAAATGTTTGAGGTATATGTTGCACATCATTCAGCTTTTGCTTTCTCTCTGCTGCAGCATTTCGACAAACAAAACTTGCAAGTCTTAAATACAAGATAAACAAGAAGCAATACAACAGACACAAGGAAAGTGGCCACGTCCAGACAGTGATACTGGAACCAGGTAAGATTGTGAGCCTCCACTCGTAGATGCTTGGCTCCTTTGTTTCTCATCGTAAACTCGACCCAGAATACGGCTTCATCTCGAGGACTAATCGGTCTGTCGTGGTGGATCGCTGACAGACGCATGGCATTTGCTTTATAACTAAATGGAAATGGAAAAGGTTTGAACTGATATCTATACACATATATTTTTTTAAAATGGCGACATAACTTACGATTTGTCGTTTATGACTCTGTTGACGGCGTCCCTTAAAATGCCTGATGTCATAAAGTTAAACTCCAAAGAAATGGCAGCACCCTTTTCTGTCATGTGGACCATGTTGTCTGGTTGGTCTGCAAACATTGGGAGACCCACCATAGGGACCCCATGGTAGATTGCCTCATAGATTCCATTTGTTCCTCCGTGAGTAATGAATGCTTTAGTCTTCGAATGACCTGGTTGAACGACACGTTAAAATATGAGTCAAATAGTAGCAACATTCTTTTTGAGCGTTCATCCATCCAGGCTCCAATCTAGCTGTGGTGCACTTATTGTGGGGGAAAAAACTGTAAAACTACAATAAGTGAAACTAATTTATTACCAATTAAGTCATTCTGAGGGATCCACTTGTAAATTCTTGTGTTGGCACCAAGCTTTTCAGGTTTCTCTCCAGCAAATCTCCAAACCACCTGACATAGTAAAAGAAAGGATTTATATTTTCAGTCATGTATCTTAGAGATTTAGGCACCTAAAAGTTTTGTCAGAAATATTTTTTTTATTTAGATATTATGTTGAGCATTGTTTTCGGATGATGCCTACATTGCCCAATCTGTGCCCACTCTTAAAACCCCACTGCGACTGGGTCTCGGTGAAAGCATCTGAACTTCTCCCAGTCTCTCCTAACCTGCACAAATTAATTATCACAATTCTGCCACCTCCTCTCACATAAATGGCTCCTTCTTACGCGACTTCCCTAGATAACATTTCTTGTTAAATACAGACAAGATAAAGATAAGTTTAAAGTAAATAAAGTGAAAAAAAAAAATTGTACGGGACATTGCAGTTTTCGCCTCAGTTCTTGTAAAGGCTCAACATTTTATTATTTATTCTCACCTTCTGTGGTATCTGACCAAGGGCAGTAGCGATCATATTGGCTTTATCTGCAGTGATGTTATTAATCATGGATCCAAGTGTAAAGACTACGATGCCCACATCTCCTGAACTCTGCACAAACTCTTCTAGTTCCTGTAGAAAGGAGGACATCAAGTTTTTTTAGATTTACAAGCCGTAAACTGTTAGTGATATTGGCTTCATTGATATTATATAGAATCCACACGGTAAAAAAGTAACCTTGTTCTCTCTCCTTATCACAATTTCAGTATGATGAGGAGGATAACTTTCCATCAATATTGGGGCTAATTAACTGAACATGGGTCCAGGTGGTGTGGTCTAAATGTAACTAAACTGAAGTGATACTAGTTATTCATGTATATGCAAACAAGTAATATCCAACTGATTTCNCCGTTAATACATTAAGGGGAAAGGTAACACAACAAAATATGAAGTTTCAGAGACATATGAGTTTTTTGTTCCTTTCTTTACCTCTAATCGTGTCTCACTCACTAAACTGTAACGCTCTGGTCTTGATGGTGAAGGCTTGATTGATCGCTATTAAATTATTTGACTATTATTCACCCATTCATTTTTTCAGAGTTTGCTCTGAAAAAATGATTTCAGAGCAATTGATTGATTTTTGAAGACTTTTTCTTTTCATGTTTAGAAAGAATCTTGCGCATTAATGATAAAGCTAAAAACTTAATGTTTTGGGGGAAAAAATGTTTTTTGTATTTTGGTAAAAAACTCTGAGTTCCCTTGTGCATGAACTGTGCTATACAAATAAACTTGCCTTTAATTATAAGATCTATTCAGCTTGTAAGTATGAGGTTGCATCTTTCATGCTTTGGAGTTGTGTTGAAGCCAATGACGGAGCATTTTACAGGAAGAATGAAGGATAGATTCAAGTACGTTTGCAATAAATCTTTAAGCCTAAAATACACAATCTCAGAATGTACACTTTTTAAGATGTTTTGGGAATGTCTCATAAGTATAGCCTTTTGAAGAACAAGTCATTCATTTGTTTTGCTGGTCACATAAGCAGGCATTTTTGATTGTAGCTTTGCACTTCTGTATAGTGTTTCACCTCAGGTAAAGGTTTAGCAGGTCTGCAGTGAATCCCACCAACATACTTAAAGTTGGGTAGGAAAGGATGTGGAAAATTAAAATCCCAATACGTTCTCATGAGCCACATGTCTGCTTTGCCCATGAGTTCACAGGCACTAGTTGGTGTTCCTGTTGAATACAAAAGTGTTGTGAAAAATGTAGATTAACACAAAATTAGCACAACATATAATGATGGTTTACATTAGGTTTGCTCACCTTTGATTTCAGTGTAATGCTTATCCAATACTGTCCACATGGAATGATGTACAACTGCATCATTCAGGGCGTAGAAGAGAAAGTTCCATACTCGCTCTGAAAAGCTCATTCTGTCTGTTAGTTTACTCATTGTCCCTGGGACAAAGGATGGTGGAGCAGGAATCTGGGCGCAGTGCCTCTCCCAATTATTTACTAAACTAAATCGAAAAGAGAAGACAAGGGGAAGCCCCAAAATATCTGCTACCAATTCACTTCCCGGGTAGATGGGGTCAGAAAAGAAAAGGTCATATTTGCTGGCTTTTAGTTTGTTCATTAGTTTCTCTGATTTCACCAAACCGTCCAAATATGTCAACGAATATTTAATCTCTCGTTCCATGAGTTGGATAAATCTCATGTAAATCTGTACATAGTTCATGTTGTCCATTTCATACATAGAGAAGTGAAGAAACTCATCCATATGGTCCTCCATCTCTTCCAGTGACACATCCACTGTAAAGGGCTCGTAGCTGAAAAGCGCCTGCTCGCTGGTGTTCATAAACATGGACGTGCTGGGGATCAGGACGGTTACCTGGTGCCCCCGGTGTACCAGCTCCTCCAGCACAGGCTTCATGTTGATCCAGTGGCTTCCCTCAGTGTACCACACCAGTATTTTTCCACCATTTATTGTCCATGGTAGAAGCGTGAGCAGTGCAATGTAGAGGTAGAGTTTCATGGTGAGAGTACATTGAGTAAAAGCCTGTTGGACTCTTGGTATTGTACTAGGAAAAAACTTAATAATTAACCTGATAGTACCACTTTACCTGTGACACAGCAGATAACTATTACCATCAGCTTCAAAGCATTGGAGGAAAGGTGAAAACTGTTTCAAGAATGAGATGAAACTTCATTGTTATCATGTTTTTAAGGCTACTGGTGCTTTTTTGCGCAATAATTACTTTCAACCTTTGATCTTTGCGTATGCCCATAAATTATACAGAAAAGGCGCAACAACGGTTGAGCTACACTTTAACCAGAAAAGACTCGTCCTATACAAGTTGACAGTTTGCAAACCAAACAAACAATGCAAAGGATAAACGCTTGTTTGCTAATTAAATGGAGCAGGTGATTTCAGCGACAAATGCCTGGGGGCTGTGGTTTGGAGGCAGTTGTCTTTAGGAAATGTCACCACAGCTTGTGAGGGCGTTTAAATCTTACTACTGCAGGTTGGCACCCTCATTAACATTGTAGATTCCTTTTGAGGTTGATTTCAGAAGTGCCTAGAAAAAAACAATACACTTTTGAATATTTATTTCAAGTCCCTGTTGAGGGGCTTCTGGCCATTCATAGACTGTAGGTTTTTGTGTCGCCCTAGATTCGTAGACCTCCCTGAAGATGTGAGACCGCCCCGCTGTAAACAAGCTCAGAATATGAATGTAATTAAGTCATTTTTTCAATTTTCTCTATCGTCAGTTTTAACTTTGCTTGACATTCAAGTATCCACCCTTTTCTCATTACGCAGCAGTTTAGTTTTTTAGTTCTCTTTCCTTACTTCGTCCCTTCCACCATAGGGTAAGGGTTACAGTGTGTTGCTTTTTGAAGTAGATATTTGCATAATCAGATTAGCTTGCATGACTGTCAGTAGACTCCCCCATCCAAGGGTGCTTCAGAGGAGAGAGGGTCCTGTCCAGCCCAACAATGGACGCCTCCTCCGCTGGACCACTCTGCACCTGCATCCCACCCACCAGTATCCCCAATCGCAGGCTATGGCTCGTGAGAGAGAGGGAGAAGAAGAGGGTCGAGTGGGAGGGGCAGGGGTTGAGCTGAGATATTTAAACATGCAGAGTGTGAATTGGCTTTAAGGGGATAAAGAGCTCAGGGCCTATCGCTTGGCACCCAACTCCAGAAATTCTTTTTCATGAGCGCCTCAGCCCGGAGAGTGAGGGGCTGCCTGCACAGATCTGCTCCATTGTGATAACGGATTCAGACAGTGTGCTAGACGCTGATAAGGAAATGTGCTCTCAATAGGCGATTACCCACACACTCTGGAGAGAATAGTCAATCAGGCAAATGTACTTGGTTAAGCGAAAGCAAAGCATACAAGCTTGTTATTATTTTCTGTGCAGAGTTTTATAATCCTGCAAAAAAAGTTGAGGTTGGAGTAAAGCTTTGTGGTTGTATCACAAAAGTCTGCAGTGCATAGTTGTCACGTGTCATGAAAATTCATTTTTCAAGGAAGTGAATAATCCTGTCGTTTTTACTGCCAACATTGCTGCAACATCAAACTGTGTATTTTTAACAACATTGCCATTCAACATTTTACTCAGTAATGACTGTTTATTGCTTTTAGACCTTTTTATACGTTTTGTTAAACTGCTTAGTCACCTGTCTGTTCCCACAGGCCACCAGTATGTCCAGCTGCTTTGGACCATCAGCCTGTGTAAGTCTCCCAAACAGTGTGTTTACATTTCAGCTCTGTTAATCACTATCCTTTTGTTACTAAACGGAACCTTTCAATGGATATAATTCCCCTTTTTCAGCTGAAACTGTCTTACCCCAGTAGAAATCAATGACCATGCATTCTTTTCTAATCTTTAAATGTGTCAAGAGGGAGAAACTGAACAGGGGAAACCGTAAAAATCAATAGCAGCAGTGGTCTTAGCTGTTTAAATAATGCCAGTCCCTCTGCAAATGGTCAGTATTTGACTCCACGGGGACCTCCAACCTTGAGGTCACGAGTTAAGTTGAAAGTTTTAGTGGTCATCTCTGGGTCTTAGGACAGAGCTCAGAGGTCAGTGTGGCGTCCATGTTACCACTTAGTTCGTTTTGGCCTATTGAGCACAAGCAACACAAGTATTCTTTAACTTGTCTGTCCGATACATATCTCAAAGGAAGATGGATCTTTTTTTCTCACTTTTTAAACAAATGATTTATTAAATAAATAGTTAAAATAAATAACAGTGTATTTACAGTCAAACAAATAATTTAAAACAAGAGGTATTACAGGGTTTTCACACTTTCACAATCAATTCAAAATCTTTGGCAGCATGACATCCAGCAACACATTCAAAACTATTCTTTAAAATAATTAAGTAGATAAACTGTTAAATCTGGCCCATATAAATTAAGTACTAAGAACACTAATTGTGTGTAATCCCAGGCGGTGTGGCAGAAAAAAGTCATATTTAGTCAAATAAATGCATGTCAGTTTGTTAAAGTGCTCTTGGCTGTTGAGGAACGATTGCAGTCTGTGTTTGAGCCATTATCTATTCAAATGCCTCAGTGAATCTTTCCTGAAATGAGAAAGCCTTAATCCCCGCCATTTTCCTCACCGGCAAACGCTTTCTCCAAACTAAATTAGTCCCAAGCAGACTAACAACAAGGAATATTAAAATGGAGCCTTGACGGGAACAAAGTATGTACATCCGGTGTGAACACATTCATGCAAAATCCAAATAAATACAGTGCATGACATTTTAACCTCACAAAGTCTTCAGAAACGGTAAGAATGCATCTTTGTTTTTTCATCAACCAGAACAAGAAAAGACGTTCACCAAATCCACAGAAAGGAGATGCATTTTCTGGAAGATGGAAGTTAGAGTCTACCAGGCTTCAGAGCTGTCACAAGAGGAGCCTGGAGATGGGAGCTCTGTGTCGCTGGTCAGGGTCCAGGGCTGAGGAGGAGACTGCAGCTGCTCCATGTTGTCCCGCAGCAGTGTGAGCAGAGCTGTGGATGTGGGGCTGGAGGACGGACTCTGCTTTTCCAGCACCTGCACCAGGAAGTTGATGTAGCGCATGGCCAGACGCAGGATCTCGTTCTTGCTCAGCTTCTTCTCCGGAGGATGAGTGGGAATCAGCTTTCGGAGCTCGGCAAAGGCAGAGTTGACGTTGTGCTGGCGCCACCGCTCCCGTGTGTTGGTGAATACTTTTCTTGTCATTCTAAGCAAAACATTTTGTGTTTAGTGTCATTGCATGAAATACTACATCATAGAGGACATTAAACATTGCAGTCAGGGATCAAGTCATTCTCCTATCACTATTACAAGTTTAAACATTTTTTTGATAAATTATTGTCAAATTTGATATAAAAATGTGAAACAAATCGAATAACTACCAAACAATAATTGTGCAATTCAGAAAATATTTGTACAAGTGGTTCCAAAAGTAGGAGTCTTTGTACTTCATTTTGGGATGCATTTTAATTGTTATATAATTCTCTTTAGTCAATACGATGATTCATAAACAAAACTGTTCAGACAATTTAGGCTGCGTACAGCTGAACAGATATTACATGTTTTGATGCTTTAGAATATTGCTACTTTTATTTTGTAGTGGGGAGTTTGTGCATACTGTGGGAATCCCCGTCTGAAAGAAACCAGGACAGTGGATTTAATACACAGGACAGGTCGTGTTGTTTAGTCTCTGCATTTGGCTGCTTTGACATCACTATATGGATTGACATCCATATAGTGATGTCAATTCAGATATGTGTTATATAACCCTATTC
>JAPMNZ010930458.1:0-10065 GCA_029875035.1 Pomatoschistus microps | reverse complement strand
ACGGTGCATTGAATTATAACACTGCTCAATTATAAGTTTTACCTGTAATTGAGTTAAAGGCTCGTTAAATGGACGCAATAATCACTGTATTGTTGTATTTTCTGTTTCTGATTCACAAATAGATAAGAACTCATTTATTATTTTGGGAGAATAATGCGTGAGGACATTTCTTTTTGTTTACACGCTAATAGTTTTCTCAGGGTGCGCTCACACTCCAGTTGAAGTGAGCTCTGGCCATGCATTTTGGCATTATTTGCTCATACATCAAAAGCCAAGGTCAAGTTTGCAGTGGCTGATTATTATTGATTACTATTGTTGATATTACTGATTCTTCTTAGTGCAGTTTTCCCAAAGAAATCTTAACTTACTAATTGCTAAAACAAATTCAGACTGATGACTCCACAAACAACAAAAGGCATCTCTACTGCAATTACATAGTACATTATTATGATATTCTTCATTCATTTATTTATTGTTGTGCAAAATGTACTTTTGAATTTAAAATGAATTTAAAATGATCTTTGATCATCAACAGTTTCGTTCCGTCATTATAGTTTTCACATGCATGTACTTTTGGCCTCTGCCAAGTCTTTAGATCAGTTTTTTTTCAGAGAGAAAAATCCCAAAATATCAATTAGTGATTCACAGATCTTGTATGCAAAAGTTAACATGTTTTGTAATCGTTCTTTACAGCATTTTACTTCTACACGGCTCTTTCTGTTGGGACATGCAAAATGTATAATCTACATTAAAACGTCCCCCAGCTTGAATCTTTTCTTAAATGTGTTTTTACAGTAATCCTGCTTGTGCATGTACCCTGGAGTAACTACTTTGTCTTCTGGGTCTTGTCAAAATGGCCATGTTGAGCTGGGGTGCTCCCGCTGAGAGCCCTCACAGGTGTTCTCCGTGCCAGCTCTGGGTACATTTAAAACTTGGTCCTGCTGTCCGCGCCACGCATCCTGCCAAGTCTGTCGCCAACAACAACAACGCCATGGCAGAACAGAACACTCCCCCACTCTCCCACTGTTCCTTCTACCTGCCCAGCCTTCTGTCCCGTCCTCTCCGCGTACTCAAGTCAAGCGTCTACCTCTGCTTTTTACCTATTCGCATTAGTATGAAATATGTTCCTCCCACACGCCACATTCCAGGGTCTCCGAAGATCCCATGAGGAGGATTGTCTCGTCGGTGCAACTTGAGTGGGTGCGGGGGGCTTTGAAAAGGGTAACAATGTGAGTGTGTGTGGGATGGCCCGCAATATGCTAATTCATCACTCACCGCCAGAAAATATGCTCTCCCATTGATATAAAACTCTACGCTTACTGGCCCGGGATATTCTCACTATTATAAAACAGATTAATAGACAACAATATGTCGTTTTTAAACTTTTTTATCACATTTTGGAAAAGGAATACTTTTCAATAAATCTTTTCTTGCACTTTTTCTTGCCATATTGTCCCAAACTATGTAGACTATGTTTCTAAACTAGATAATACGTTAGATATAATAAAGCAGGATGTATTTTATCATCTGAACTTATTGGAAGCAGTTCATGTCACTGAAAATAGTCTCTCATACATTGTTGCCCCCTCGTTTTCAGGATTTTTTGACAGTATAATTTTGGCGCAGGGCATTTAAGAATTATTATGTAATATAGCTACAAAGTGCTTGCCCACTTCCTGGATCCATCTATCCATCTTCTTCTGTTTTTTCCCCATATGGATATTGAAAGAAAATTATTATAAAAGATTGAAAACTTGAGCTGATCAGCAATCTGGGGAATGATGACCACAAGATTGAATATAAGACAAATATTAAGAATGTATAAGATTTGGATATAAGTGTGTTTTTCTCATAAAAAAAAAAAAGCTGCTTAATTGACATCAACCTATTGAGTTTTTTGGGCTGAAACAAGTGTGCTGTGGATTGCAGATTCCAGGAGCTTGTTAGCCTCTGTTGTGTCTTCAAACTCTTAATATTTGGATTTTTTCAAAACTTCTGTGGGAATCTTATATGGTAAATATTTCTTCCATGACTTGAGCAGCCTCTTCGCAGCTCCATTCGAGGGTTGAAGTAAAAATCATAGCTTTATATAATTTTTTTTTTTTTTTAAAGATAGACCCGAGAAGATTCAGGAAGTCTAACCACTCCCAGGAGCAAAAGTAGCATTTGAAATAGTTGTCAATCACTTATTCAGTGGTGTCCACAGAACAAATCTGGCTTGTCTTGGATCGTCTCAAGAGAAGGAGTAAGTACATGATGATGGAGGCCTGCCATAGTTCACCAAAAGCACAACGCTGTGACAATAAAATACACAGCCATACTTCCCAATCAACAAGTCCTAAAGCTGTGCGGGGAAGATGAGCAGCCATGTCGCCACCACGTTCGCGACCGAGATGTGCCAAGTGAAAGTGAAAAGGAGTGAACAAATGAAAAAAATAAAGTGAAAGACTGTGGACAACTGTTCAGAGACTGCACAAGCACCAGATGTCAAACTGTAACTGTGCTGTGTGTGTTTGCAGACTGTGAGTGTGAGCACCTCATGTAAATTATGTACTTTAAAGAGCTTTTGACCACGTTATTCTTCTTTTCTCTCCTCATTTACTTACCCAAAGTTTTAGAGTAATTGCTGCATCTAAATCCGAGATGCCGTTGCTCAGGCTGCATTGTCGCTGTCACACGGGCTATACTTACATTCTGCTTTTTTGTTTTCTTCACTTTTTTTATTGCCAGTGGTAAACAGGCATTTTGGCTACTTTTTCTGTGTATATTTTTAGTACCATGTATTCCCCTTGTGGACGACCTCCGTACAGTGGTGGAAGTTTAGAGCTGATCGTAGAGTTGCCTCTGTGCGAGTGTCACATACCTGTGATGACACTGTCTTGATACTGTGTTGGTGTGTTCTATAGCGCCTTCTAGTGGTTTGAAATAGGCACTGCAGCCTATGCATGCAGAAGGTCAACAGAATGCCAAATGATTGTGTTTTTGACGGGCCAAGCCTCTGGTCAGGACTCCCAGGGCAAACAAGACCTGGATGATGGGTCAGACAAAGCACATTATCCCATGGATTGGGTAAAATATCAAGGAACGCAAAGTGCCCCGGCATGAGGCCCACCCTGGATCCCCGCCTGATCCATCTGAAGACACCTGCTCCTCTGGGCCAACCACCTGCAGAGGGCGGGTTTAGACTTCTGTCCCCAGATAAAGAGGACAATACATGCTCAAAGTATATGATTCACAAAAGCATTGTACACGTCTATTTAGAATAAATAGTGTGAAAGATGGAACTAAAAAGTATCAAACTTTGTTGTTTGTTTTGTGTTGGCAGTACCCTACCCTCCCCCCACCCACTTTTTATTATAGGCAATTACTTGACATATAATACAACTTATGTTTGTGTATCCATATTAAAATGTACTAAACAAAACAAAGCCAAAAACATTTAACTAAAAGTTTCACTCATCAGAAAACAAGTATCTGAAATGACCCTGTCTGACTTTCTCTGGTGCAGCAATCCATCACCATCTGGCAACAAGCAGGTTGACAATAATCCTTGTTATTATTCTGTACACATGAAAGACAGTGTTTGTGGACTGCTTGTGTCTATGTTACTCAGACCTTTAGCTTTAGAATAGTCACTTGGTTTACATATTTGTATGTCAATTTACAGTAAATTAACTGCATTAAATTTAGAAATATTGTTGTGGAATGACTTCATAATCATTTTGAACACTATGACAGTATTTGTGCTGACATACTAACAGTCTGCAGTTCAATCCTTTCTTCTGCATTTCATTGTCACTTCACCATTGATTCATCCAATTAAATGTATTTTTGTGTTGCCCTTAAACACAACAGCAGTCGTCTTTATAAAGGACTTTACAAGTTGTCAATCGCCAACAGCAGATGAGAGAATCAAACACTAGTTAAAACACATAGGAGTCTATAGGGAGCAAACATTTTAATAATTGTCCCCAAATGTCAGCCGTCTTTACTGTTTTGGTTTAAGATGTATTATATTTATTTTTGTGGTTGCGTCAGTTAGAAAGAACCCACACTGACTACTCAGGAAAAGGGCCTGGGCACTAGTGGATCCAAACCAGACTAGAGCACTTTATGCCCGCTTCATTTCACTTGCAAATCAGCAGCACATTCTCAGTGTCTTCGCAGCTCCAGGCTCCAGTCTCTCAGCTCCTTCCTGAGTCAGCCTGACGATTGCAGGCAAGTCATGCAGTCCCAGCAAGAGAAACATGCACACACCAACTTCCATGTATGTTTTCTCTCTAGGATCCGTTTATCTACTTTAATATTATGGGTGGATCTGGAATATTGGACAATGTGAAGCATATCAAGTGAACAATGTATCTGTGGGTATGAGAAAAGTGACTAAACTATATATAACATTATTTTCATTACTCTCATTTGCATTGCTCTGTCTTAACAATGTGGCTATATGTGGCTTGTTTTAGAATACTGTTAGTACTATTACTGCATATCTTTGTGCGGCAAAAAAGTAAACGACAAATGATAATAATATGTACTGTAATAACATTTGTCTTTACTTTTCAGAACTGATTTGAACAGAAATATCAAAATTAACCAGGAAATAAGTTGCTATTCTTTCTTTTTCGGGCTGTCTCTATGTCCACAATGGGTTAAAGGTAATGAAACAGTAATGTGTAACATTTCGTAACAAATATTGTGTAAGTTCACTTTTGTATTGTGTTTCTTTGAACTGATATTCGATGGAAAATATCCCTACACTTGGAGTTCATTCATCTTATTCATTCATTCAGATACAGCCCACGGTGCATTCCACACCAATTGCAGCTATTTACAGTATAGGGCTTTTGTACTGGTCCAACGAGAAGTTGTGGACCAGTTCCAAGGAAACAGGACCCAAGCACCCTGAAGAGCCTTTTTGCCTCACTTTTATTCACTCCTGTTATTTCTCAAGAGTTCCTCCTGAAAGTATTTGGCAAACACAGTGAAAAAAAGACTTTGAGGGAAGAAAAACAACAAGTCCTTCTTGATCCACCCACACCCCATCTGCTGCGGTATTATCTCCTTTTATTATCTACAGATTATGATATGATATCTGCGGTTGCTAGAGCCGGCAGTCGCAGTTGTTTTTTGTGATGTGACACAGCGATGGGGAAAGAATCCACCCCGTGCCCTTCCATTTTCAGTCCAATTAATTCCTGTCCGGATAAAGGGACACAATGGGGCCCTTGACCATAATGAATCATTCAGATTCAGCAACGCGGCCCTGGCACTTGGCTTCTACCCGCCGATGGTTAATGGCATGCAGACTTGTGCCAACTTCACCCGTCTACTCAGCGGACTTCAATGTAAACAATTTGAGAAGAAAAAGAGCTGAAATTTTTCTTGCCGTTCTCGAAGGATACCTCTCTCTTTCATCAACATGCATGTAAAATGTAAATTCATTCTAATATATTTGTGATTGAAATTAATATGAAAAATGCAACAAGTTTCAAGAAAACCATATTTATTTTAAAAAAATGGACAGCAAATGGGTTAGATGTGCACATGTGGATGCATGTTAATACAACAGCAATAATTTTCACAGCCTCTTAAATTTACAATAATATTATACAAACAGATAAGACAGTATTTGTCAACAGAAATTCTGCCTAATTCACAGAATGTTAAAAGCCAATGTGGTTAATTGATCAAAAATAATAGTTCTGTCGTAGGTTAAAGGTGGTGATGATGGCTGACAGTAAATACTTCTTTTTTCAATACTGACAATGTGTGGTCGAAGGCACAGATGTCTTGTGCAAGACTGCAACATTAAAGTGGCACTTGATGGTTAATGACACAATCTCCAACAGGCTCTTCTGGTGCTCGTAACATCACAAAGTAAACAGATACGGGTCCAAAATCATTTGTGTAGATTCAGCCACACTCTAATAAATGTGTATGTATATTTTCGTACAGAGCGTGCACATGTACAGAAGGTCCAGCTGACATGTCACTCACACACTCTGCTGTTACTCTACCCCATTTCCTTAAACCCCACATCATGACGAATTGCAATTTGCCAAGCATAGCTGTCAGACACCTGTTTTGTCCTGTGCACGTCAATTGGTCCTCCTCTGTTTAGTTGCAACAGGAATGGAGACGTTTCAAAAAGTCGGAATGATGCGCAGGTCTACTGCCCATCATTCTTATCTGTTAAACTGAAAACAGTACTGAAAATAATTAAACCCACATTATATATGCATATCTGCAGTAAAAACAAGAAGAGAAAACTTAAACTTAAGACTTTTGTATGCCAAAATGTCACCGCAAAATTATTAAGAGCTTTTTTGTTAAGACATTAAGCATATGGTCATTAGTGTGCTATCAAACTTATAGTCAAGTCGTCCTTAGCATGTGTACATTGTGTGGATGTCCGTCTGCTTCACTGCAGACACACTGCGTTTTCCTCTAGCGTACGTCTGAGGCCACAGTCTGACCGATGTGAAGGATGTGGACGTGTCCTCATGGAGGAGTCTCATCAAAAGTACTTTGTCCATAGAACTTTGTATAAAATCAGCAGGCACTTGTTGAGAGTTCATGGCCTACCACCATTGTCAGCTCCTTCATTAGTAGTGCATTGATGTCAGTGAGTGCTGGTTGTGGTCCTTAAGGCCGCGACAGAGTAGTGTAGACGGGTTGGTCCCAGCTGGAGGCTGTGGGGCTGTGGCTAGGGGCCATGGACAGACCGTTGAGGATGGGGCTGCTGTAAGGCCTCCTGGAGGAGTGGAAGTACGGGTACTGGTACAAAGTGGAAGGGTATCCAGAGTAAGGGCTGTAGTAGTTGGAGCTTTGCAGGTCAGTATAGTCACACTGTGAACTGGAGAAAGAGGCGGCAGGCGCAGAGACACTGGAGGAGGCCTGAGCGCTGTAGGAGAACTCTGAGTGTGAGGGAGAGTGCTCGCTGTAGTGACTGGGACTAAGCTGCTCGGTTTTGATGTGGAGCCTGTGCTGTCCTGCGTCACCTGTTGGAGCAGGGTGCAAGGTGCTCTTCCTGCTCCACTGTGAGGCATTACCATAAGAGGAAGTATACAGAGCTCCGGCTGCAGCCTGACTGTGATCAGGGGGGAGCGCGGATGACACAGCGTGGCCGTTCAGGGGCAGGTACTGGTCAAACTCATGCACGTCAAAAGTCTCTATGTTACTGATGACATCAGTGCTGAGCTCAGAGATGTCCACGTTACTGAAGTCTATGTTCTGCCGATCCACCAGGCGACGGGCTTCATGCTTCAGATCCGACTTGACTCCATGGTGTAGGTCTGTTTTGGGTGTAGTGGGGGGTGTGGGTGGTCCATGGGGTCCTGTAACAACAGAATATACATGTCAAAAACAACAATAACAATGAAGTAGTGGTTTGTGCAACCTTGTGCCTACCTGTGTGTTCCCCATGAGGATGTCCGTCTGTGAGGCCGCCCAGTCCCATGCCAGGCTCGGCCTTGTACATGTGATGCAGATCTGCCCCAGGGTCTGAGTCGCTCTGACCAGGCTTCAGGTTTTTCCGTCTGCGGGGCTGGTACTTGTAATCTGGATGGTCTTTCTTATGCTGAACTCGCAGTCTCTCTGCCTCATCGACAAATGGCCTCTTTTCACTTTCTGACAGTAAACTGTTGATATGAAAAAACATATTGTCTATGTTATTTAAAATAACTGATACTGAAAAAGATGGATAAAGAATGGCTGCATACATTAGTTTTGTGTTTAAAAGATATTAACCTTAACTTTATAAATGACTACTCAGCATATTGTATAAAAGAGCAGAAGTTACCGCCAGAGTTTGCCCAGGGTCTTGCTGAGCTCTGCGTTGTGGAGATGCGGGTACTGATCCGCCAGTTTCCTGCGCGCCGCCTGCGCCCACACCATGAAAGCGTTCATGGGTCTCTTGACGTGCGGCTTGTTCTTCATGGAACCGCTGCCGCGCACAGGCATTGGCACCAGGGACCAGTCGTATCCTTTGAGCACCTGAGACACTGCGTCCCGGATGCACGCAGGGAAGCGCTCATCGTCCTCCCCGTCCAGCTTCTTCCCCATCCCCCCGAGCAGAGAGCCCTGGCTGTCGGAGCCCGCGGGAGAGCACGGCCCCTCGGAGTCAGACTCGTCCTGGGACAGGGAGCTGTGGGAGCCGCTGGGACTGCAGGGCTGCTCGCCCATACACTTGTCATGGTCCTCCGACATTTTCAACATCTTCTATTCAACTTCGAATGGAAATCCAAAAGTAAACGGAAAGAAACTTGTCGTTTACGCACAAGACGCGTTGTTCCTTGCTGTGGGCAACAATAATCCACTTGTGGAACAGTGATTAGAGTCCGTGTGGATCCTGGACGCGACCGGACGAGCTGTCATCGAGCTGAACGTCCCACACTGGTCCTGGCTCTGAGCGATGACTACACTTTACCGCAACTTGACTCGAAGCCTGTAGACTGCCACTCCACCTTCAGCCTCTGATTGGCTGCAGTAAACCACTACTGTTTTCTTATTGGTTGAACATTATTTATGGTAATGCAGTTGTTGTTTTTTTCCCCCTCGTCCTTTTCACCACATTCACTCTTTATGTCCGAGTTTATGTGTCCAGATCACTGCTGCTGTTATATGCAAACTTACAATCTTTAATTATCTTGTTTTTACATGTTTAAGTTTGCATGTATAATGAGCTCGTGAAAGCTGGGGCAACTTTTAGATTCATAAATAACACATGTAAAAAAATGTTTTGAACAAATCAGACCACTGCATGAAAACATCTTTTTAGAAGACATGTTATCTTTAGCATACTTGAGATCCCTCTGAGTCACTATTTGACACTCTGTTTATCACGTTTCTATTTGAAATAGATGATCTACAGACATAACAGAGGCTAAAAGTACATGCATGTGAAAACTAAATAAAATCAAACTGTTTTGTGAGCAGGGAACTGGTATAGATTTGACTATTTGGATTTTATTATAGTTTTTCTCTTGTCTCCGTAAAGACACTTGGGAGCTACATAGCTGTGCAGAATTTTCTCTTTTTTCTCTATGTTTTGCACTTTAAAAACAATCCAGCACGCTATCAGATCAGGTTATGTGGAAGGGCGGCCTTATTTGAAACCCTCTTGAAAGTTAGGTACCCCAGCTTTGAACATAGTATTGTCTTGATTAGTAATTTGTTGAGGCTATAAATGATATTTTATTACACATTCTTGATTAAATAACTATGTATTTTTGATTTGTCTACACTACAGGCTCATTTTTGGTGCTGTGATTAACCATCTTTGCACACAAAAATCTCAAACAGTTGCTTTTGTCGTGTTGCGGACGCATAATTGCATTTTTGCCTCTGAATAGTGCGATGTGGACGTACAGTATTTCTAAACTCAGCGATAGTGATTGCCTGATTGTTGTTGTTGCCATCGCTCTCCCCCAGTCGAGTCTCACACACGCCAAAGCTGCTCCCATCCAACAACCGTTAGTATCTCTGCTTTCTCACATTGTAAAAAGCAGAGCAACATATTTCACCGGACAATTCAGGGGAAGGAAAACAATCTATGAGGCAGAAAAGTTAAGAAATACAGCAGAGCCCAACACTGGAGCGTACTGTTTACAATGGGTCAATTGCAGATTTGTTATTCTATACGGTTGTAAAAGTTTAAACACCCAGACTGAACAAAAACATATATTTTCACTCATTGTTCGTGGTTATGTGAAGTCATGTATAGTCCGATAAACAAGACAAAAGAAACGTGTGTTATTATTACTATTACTGCATTACTACACATCCATTCATCTGATATTTTTGTCATTCACTAGTCACTTTACCTGCTAATATTGTTACTATTGTTTATTCTGGTCATATTCTCTGCTGCTTGAGTGCAATATACAAATCTGTAAATACCTCTGAATTAATATAGCTCCAGACTTTTATTTTATTTCATTCTATTTTGCTTGCAATTTTAATATTATTGTCTCTTATCTTAAAGGTACACTGTGTAGTTTCTAGTGCCTCTAGCGTTGAGATGTGATATTGCAGTCTCATATATTGAGATATGAGTACGGG
>JAPMNZ010930434.1:0-11622 GCA_029875035.1 Pomatoschistus microps | reverse complement strand
AGATAAGGAGGAGCCAAGCCATTTATGGCTTTGTATGTTAACAGAAGGATTTTAAACTTTATTCTGTACTCCACAGGGAGCCAGTGGAGTTAATAGCTCATGTTGGTTGTGCTCAAAAGTAAAAGGTTGTGAGCAAGTTAAACAGATTTAAGTACATTTGGTATGAATGACAATGTGTCATTACATTTGATAATCTCATTTGACTTCAATTGGAGTGGATTTGAAATAGAATGTTAAAAATGCGAATAATCGTGAGTTAACTCACCATTACTATGGGATTAATCAACTAAAAAAATGAAATCATTTGACAGCCCCAATGTACAGCCAACCATGGTTGGCTGTAAGCGCAACCATGGAACCATGAGAAACAAGACCCACAATGGAAAAGACGGTTGGAGGCTAAGATCAAGGCTGTCAATTAACAGAGGCCCAGAGAGGTGCAATGAAAAGCCAGATGACCTGAAGCACTCAAAACTGCCAAACAAAGGCTCCAAGTCCTGGCCAGCCGCCTACAGAAGTACACTAAAGAGAATGAAACCAGAAGAGTTAACAGGTTGTTCGCAACACAACCTGTGAGAGTGGACGCTCAGTGGTAAGGTAACAACAGGGGAGCAGACCCACCAAGGCTGGGAACTGAACAGTTCTGGAAGAGCATAGGGGAGAAGGAGGCAGCACATAACAGCAGTGCATAATGGCTGGTGTTTCTGAGAGAGGAGCACAGCCACCTCCCGGAACAGGACTGTTACCATTAAAGGCAGACATACAAGAGAGAGTCTCAGGTATGAAAAACTGGACAGCACCTGGCCCTGATATGGTCCACGCCTACTGGCTAAAGACACTCACATCACTCCATGAGCGGCTTGCAGCACAAATGAACCAGCTGCTGAGAGGTGGGACTCACCCAGAATGGCTAACTGAAAGGACGGACTGGCCTGATCATGAAGGACCCTGTGAAGGGTGCTGTCCCCTCCAACTACCGGCCAATTACCTGTCTCTCCACAACATAGAAGGTCATGTCAGGCATCATTGCGGCTAAAACAAGCGGGCACATTGAATAATTCCTGAGCACAGTACAGAAAAGCATTGGTAGAGATACCAGATGAGCCAAACACCAGCTCTTGGTTGACAGAACAGTCGCCCAAGACTACCTGTCATGACACACAAACCTGTGCACAACCTGGTTTGATTACCAGAAAGCCTGCACCTCAATGCCCCACACATGGATCATGGAATGCTTGAAGTTGTACAATATCAACAGAGCTTCAAGGAATGAGGAAAGCAGCAACAGCCAAATACCTCCAGAGAGTAAGCCAAGCCCTAAGAAGCCGACTCACTGCAAAGAACAAGGTCCGGGCAATTAACAGCTACGCCCTGCCAGTGACCAGATACTCTGCAAGAATAATCAGGTGGCCAAAGGAAGAGATTCAGACTACGGATGCTAAAACTTGAAAGCCTCACCATGCTGATGAGGAAGTGCTGGAGGAGGGCCGACCAGAGGAGAACAAGCCCCTACACAGCATGTACCACTGGAACATAGCAGAAGTGGCTGATCTCAAGATGTCCCACCAAGGGCTAGAAAGGACTGGCCTACAGGACAGCACAGAGGCACGCATCATGGCTGCACAGGAGCAGGCCCTGAGCACTAGAGCGATAGAGGCCCAGATATACCACAACAGACATGACTCAAAGTGTCGGTTATGCAAAGAGGGACCTGAAATACACAATACATAACTGCAGGGTGCAAGCCATCACGGCTTTCCTCTGCATTTAGAATTGGACGTGGCAATTCCAAGCGAAGGAAAAAATAGGACAAATAGCTCTCAGAGAGGAGCTGGAGAGGGCCTGGAACGTAAAGGTGACAGTAGCGCCCATGCTTATTGGTGCATTCGGGGCAGTGACCCAGAACAGGTTACAGCAGATACCTGGAACAACCTCGGAAATATTGATCCAGAAATGTACAGTGCCTGCAAAAGCAAAAATTCTGTGCAGAAACCTCAAGGTCCCAGGCCTCTGGTAAAGGAAGCATGATTAGAGAGGGATAACTACACGTGGAGGGCGAATGGTGTGTGTTATTTATTAAAGCAGCACTATGTAGAAAGATTTTCATGTCAAGTCTTAAATAAATGGCCCTAATCTGTCAAAAGGCATAAATAAACCATGCCCTTTCTGAACACTTCTTTAACAGTAGTTCAGCCGAGATAGTTGGATTTCAAAATAACTTTTACAGCCCCTAGATCTTGTTATTGTTTTCATTTAGATGTCCCGCCCTCCATTGTTTCACCAATCATAAAGTCGGTGAGCTAATCTCAGCGGTCAAGTGTTTTGTGGCTGCAGAACTTTGATTCTCTATGAATGATTCTCAAATCGTTAATGCAAAAGAAGGAATAAAATGAGAATATCCTTTGGGGCCTTTGTGAAAAAGGTGTTGGTTCTCCGTCCCAGTGCATGCTGCAGGTCCTGGTTCGTTGGAGCCAACAGGACAACATCGTGTGGTAGCTTTAGTGAATGAAAATTACCCTGTGGCATTAACCAATCAGCACTGTGTCAGATCGTGCACATCTTTTCAATTGATTTTATTCTTGTATACTGTAGCCTTAAATCATAACAGTAGTTATCTCAGAGAACTTAAAACCGTTGAAATCACAAACACAGATCAGAGAATCGAACAGTTCAAACCCAAAGAATAGAAAACACACCCAGGACCTCAAGTGGGAGCTGACCATCAGCTCCCTCATCGAGAAGGCCCGGCAGAGATAAATAAAGATAAGAGTTCCTTTATTCGTCCCACTGTGGGGAAATTTCTTAATACAGATGATGTACTTCCTGCGACAGCTTGGGAAAGCCAAGCTGCCTGCACAGATGTTGGTGAAGTTCTACACAGCCATCATTGAGTCCATGCTCACCTCCTCCATCACTGTGGGGTTCGCTGGAGCCACAGTCAGGGACAAGCAGAGACTACAGTGTGTCGTGTGCTCTGCTGAGAGGGTGATCGGCCACAGCCTCCCATCGCTTCAGGACCTATCACAGCCGACCCCTTTCACCCTACACATTGACTGTTCCAACCTCTCCCCTCAGGCAGGAGGCTACGGTCCAGAACCTCCCGCCAAAAGAACAGTTTCTTCCTCTCTATTGTAATCTTGTCCTGGTCCCCCCGCCCTTTATAAAATCACTTTACTGCCCTTTATATCGTCACTTTACTGCCGTCACCTTTTGCACTGCTGAACGTCTATTGTGTGCAACAAGTGCCCTTTTATATAGTAATAATTGTAGTAATTTGAAATAATTTAAATTTGTATAATTTAGAAATGTATGTAGATTTTTCTTATGCCTTATTCTATTCTCTACTTTCAACTTGTTTGCACCGAGAGCCAAAGCAATTTCTTATAGGTATTGGTCCATAGCGGGGAGTTGACCAATGTTCATAAGTTTTGATAAATGTCTATAAATGTTGTAGAATATTGAGTGTCCTGGATCACCACCCCAGTCACCCCTCCTGTATTGGCAAGGAAAAACTCTAAAACCCAGTGAGAGAAAAAAAGAAACCTCGGGGAGAACCACGTTGAAAGAGGGATCTGGTCCCACGGACGGATGGCTATAGATCCAGGATATGTAAAATAGAGAAACGTCAATGTGATAAACACACACAAACAAAATTGCTAATTTGTGTAACGCAACAAGTTGTATGGTTTTTTAAACCCACAGGCAAAGATAGGGGGAGGTCTAATGATAAACCAGTCCGTGACACAAAAAGGTTGCAGATTGCTGGGTTGGGCATCGCTGCAGAGGCAGGTCTAAAATGCACGGCCCGCCACTGACTGTGTGCGTGTGTTTATGTTGTGTATGTGTGTGTGTGTGTGTTTTGTATATGTGTGCATACATGTGTGTGTTTGTGTGTGTGTGTGTATCCCTACCATAGAGCTCCTCCGGAGGCTCAGCCAGATGTCCTGGTCCCACACACCCAGCGCACATCAAATATTCAGACACAAACGGTAAACTGAGGCTTTAAAGTTGGTTTACATCCATTGTTCTCCAGGAAGAATTCACACACACGTACACAACATAAACACACACACGAGGCGGGCCGTACATTTCAGACGCCTGCGCCTGTGCATGTATTATTCAACCACCTACTTTAAACATTTTCATCCATTTTGATGAGACAGTCTTTTATCTGCAGCACATCTGTCTCTGAAAGAGCTCTTTACTGTGTTCATACAGTAAGTGTAAGTAGTGATTTTACTGTTATTGTGTTATTGTGGAGGTGAACACACTGATACCGAGATGATAACAGACTGAAGAGCTCTTACTTTCTGAACCAAACCCTGAGGCTCTGGAGTTATTCTACTGATGCGATTACAAGAACGATTTATCTCAAGTAAAAGTAACATGGATCAGAGAGTATAAAAACCCGCAGACTCAAAATATCCAGATCTTTGTTTTTGTTCGTGGCAAAAATCTGTTTAACCTGACAAGTTTGCTCAGGTCAGCTTTAATCCAGGACTGAGGCTGCAGATCCAGGACTGAGGAGGCTTTCAGGCCCCATCATCACGCACTGAAACAGACAGTGGCACAAAGGGTAAGTTGTTGGCAGCATTCAAGATGACTTCTGTTATGATTTGGATTTTAGAATTCGGACGAATACATTACCCCCAATACTGTGTGTCTTAACACGTGTGACATCCCTCTAGCTCATGCAAGTGATACTGTTTAATGACTGATTCACTAACTCAGGGGTCTCCAACCTTTTTGAATCAGAAAACTACTTTTATACAATAATTACAAAAAAATACAGTATATATTTTCATACTTATAATTGAATTTAATTGAATCATTCAGGATCATGTTTTAAATTCAAAATCCTATGGGGAGTTACCTGAAAGGGGCTGGCGAGCTACTGGTAGCTCCCGAGCTACAGGTTGGAGACCCCTGCACAAACTTAACAAAACTGTTGAAATCGTTAACCCTGATCAGAGTATCAACAAACACAAAAAATACAGAACACAGCAGGAGAATTTCCCGATTCCTGATTTTCCACTTTCGATGTTGCGCAAGTGGAAATGCGTCGTTTTAGTTGCTGATGTATATAAGCCTTGAGGAGAGTTCTTCTCCGTGTACGACTCCTCACAGTGTTGCTGGGCACTACATTGACATTGTCGAGAGTGATTATCTGGTCGGTGAGAGAGTCCTGGTAGGACCGAGTAGGATCACTTCTGTCTTCTCTGGGTTAAAGGAGCACTACCCGTTTCTGCAAGGTTTTTTTCAGTTTGAAGGTTTAGCACCGCCCCCCAACTCGCTCACAGGCTTCTCATTTTGAGAAACCCTCCTACTCTCCTCTACGCTCTCTACGCCATCTAGTTTTAGTAACAATCGATCTGATATGTATGCAAACATTAGCATGAGCACAACTTATTGTAATCTGCACAACAATCACCGATGAAATGGTACAAAAGCAACAACATATACAACTGAACGATTACTACCAGTTTTTGCGTCCAAATGTGGTCCGAGGCAGTCCCGCCCCCGCACGTCTCTCCAACGAGGCTGGGATGTAAGCTACAGTACATGTATTCACACGGGCTTGATTTCTTCTTTGATAATTTTTTCGCTTCAGTTCCCTCTTCTCCTCCCCACTTTTGCGTCGTTTGGGCTTTTTTGCTATGTCTGCATCTACAGCCAGAGGAGGTATTACCACTTTCTGCCGCCATGCTGCTCTTGTTTACCTGCGCTGCAGACGCTAGAGGACGCAGCCTTTTCGCAACAGCACTGCTCCTCATTCTGTGATTGGAGGAGTTTTCAATTATATTACAGATTATAATACAACTTGTTGTAGTAATATGCATTTTCATGAATTCATTAGAACATAAATCGGGTATAGTTCCTTTAAGAAGTAGAAAGTTAAGTGTCATCCACGTTTTTTGGTCTTTTATGCAGCACAAAGCCTTTTCAACTGAACTGTAAGATTTGGTTTTTATCGACAGGTGAAGCTGCATAGCAGTGAAAGTTAATTCTATGCTTTTTGATTATGTTGCCTAACGGCAGCATGTGCAGTGTGAAAGGAATCGGTCCAAGTACCGATCCTTGTGGCACACCAACAATTTATTTTAGAATAAGGCGACAAGTTTTGTATTCACGTTGACAAAGCGATAAGGAGCCGATTAATAAGATTTAAACCAGCCAAGGGCTGTTCCTCTGAGAAGTTTCTGTTTTCTGTTTTATAGGAGCTGCTGCATCCAATGTAGATTTTAAAGACTCCATAGTTCTTACCAACTAGACACTTGGCATTAATATTAACATTAAGATAATGAATTATCACGATACATTAAAAAGAAGGAAGATACAACCTTTAGTTGTTGCAGCGACTCAGAACTGTTTAATCTGGATATGAAAATTTGTTAGAGTAGAAGCCTGTGTCACATTTTCAGGAAGAATGTTCCAGATTTATTGTAAATCTGAAACGCTGCTTCCCCAGGTTTAGTCCTGACTCTGGGAACCAGCAGAAGGCCAGTCCCTGTGCTCCTCAGAGTCCCAGCAGGAGGACAGTCCCTGGAGACAAATGCAGGAGACGAATATACAAGTCTGCTTTAGATTCTGATGTTTTTCAGATGTAAAAAGCTGCAGATGTAACTCATTTTATATGGTGGTTAAAATCCATTATTACTCCTTGACCTGATTTGAAGTTTTGGGGAGAGAGACTTGAGGTGACAGACAATGATCTCTCTTTGTTTCTCTCTGATCTCCCTCTCTGATCTCTTTCTGGTCTTTCTCTGGCCTCTATCTTAGTTTCTGGGAATCAAAGACACTCATTTACATTTACTTTTGGGTAGAGACACATGCTCAACCCACTGAGTTTTAGGTGCTACATTGAGCCACTTCCATTCAACTTGTTTGAGTAGTTTTTATATTTTGACAGAAAAGTAGATAAAAGCTCTGTCCGTTTCCCGTATTGTGCCAAATGAAAAAGCTTAGATCTGGTCTGAACACATGCTGGCGTAATGCTGTTTTATCTGACTGTAAAAAAAGCACTTTGATTTTCTACACAAGCAGCAACCAGTGACAATCTGTGACAATCCCAAAAACAAGAAGAGAGGGGAGTGGGGCGGGAGAGGGGGGAGATAAGAGGGAAGGGATCTGCTCCGGCTCATTCCGGATTCATAATTAAAGCGTCTCGGAGGACCTCTGCTCTGCACTGCCCCAGTTCCATATTCACTCAAAGTGCCTTTTTGGCTCAGTTCTGTCTATAGAAATCACAGCGTGCCCGTGTGTGCTGCTTTAGCTCTCAATCTGGCATCGCAAGTTTGGCCCTAGAACTCACTTGACTACAGTGAAGAAGGAATGTAGTACAATTAGGATTATCTTGGATCGCAAACAGTTCAATTACATTAAATGTATTTGTGTATCAGCAATTGTCTTGGAGGACTTTACAAAGTTTTGGTTCCCTAAACAACAGATCAGAGAATCAAACAGTTTGAACAGAGGTGCAATAATAACAAACACATAAAAGGCATTGGTCCATAGGGAGCGGGATGACCACTGTCCAGAAATGTTAGTAAATGTTTAAGCATTTCCCGGATCATCAATGTCACCACTCAAAAACCTGCCTGCTCTCAGGGACAGACAGGCTGTGGATCCAGGACAGGTTGTAGATCCGGGACTGAGGTTGTATATCCATGGCTGAGGGTGCAAATCCAGGACTGAAGCTGTCGACCCAGGGCTGAGGCTGTAGATCCAGGACTGAGGCTGTAGATCCAGGACTGAGGCTGTAGATCCAGGATTGAGGCTGTAGGTCCAGGATTGAGGCTGTAGATCCAGGACTGAGGCTGTAGATCCAGGACTGAGGCTGTAGACCCAGGACTGAGGCTGTAGATCCAGGACTGAGGCTGTAGACCCAGGACTGAGGCTGTAGATCCAGGACTGAGGCTGTAGACCCAGGACTGAGGCTGTGGACCCAGGACTGAGGCTGTCGACCCAGGACTGAGGCTGTAGATCCAGGACTGAGGCTGTCGACCCAGGATTGAGGCTGTAGATCCAGGACTGAAGCTGTCTACCCAGGACTGAGGCTGTGGACCCAGGACTGAGGCTGTAGATCCAGGACTCAGCTGATCAGTTGTTGGTGAACCAACAAACAAAAACGTAATCCGCGACAACTGATGTTTTAATTTAGCGCGATACACACATGCATTGAGCTGAATTGGATATGTGACATTGGGTGCTGACCTACAGACGTCCTTTTCCACTATATCACGAGACTCTACCCACTCATATCTGTCATTCCTTTTTTTGTGATCATTTTTTTATTCAAGTGTTACATTGTATTTACTCTTTCACACTGGTTTGCGTACATCACACCTTACTTTTTGTCCCCTTTTTACTTCCCCACATCCCCATTTCCCCTGTGATGAGCAGAGAAGGTCAAATAAAAAAATTAAAATAAAAACAGTTCAAAACATCCAAACAAAATGAGTAATTAATAATATTTAGATATATTAAGGCTGTCAGATGATTACAATTTTTAATCAAGTTAATTACAGCTTAAAAATTAATTTATCGTAATTTTTCGCATTTTGAACTGAAAATTATTCCATGTTTTTCTGTAAATGGTTGTTCGTATGGAAAGATAAATGACAAATTGTGAACATATGTACTGTATTTGTTTATTATAAACATACAGTGACATGTAAATTTCACATGTATGTAAATGTGACATGTACATTTCTCCTGTTGTGAGATAATAAAGATTATCTCACAAAAAAAACATAAAATGGCATTAACATTATTAACATTCTGTCTTTCTGTAGTGACTCAGACCAAAACTATTGTTTGTTACAGATGAGAGACTTTTCAAAACAGTCTGAAATGCAGAATGTCATTAAATCTGTTCGATTTTCTAACAACATTTTACTTTTGGGCACAACCAACATGAACTGGTAGTGGAAGAGAAATGAGGTACCCCAGCTTTAATTTAGCGAGTTTAGTTGCGCTACGGGAGGAGACACAGAGAAGTGTCAGCGGTGTATTTATTGCATGCTCAGGTTACGCAAAGACACGCACACAACAAGCAGAGAATAGTCCTGCGGCGTGTGTGGTCTTGGATATGACGTTACCGCTGGAGGTGGAAACCACTGCACAGAGCGGCCACAGCTGCCCCAAGTCAGACTTCCGTTCGAGTACATAGTGGTAACAACAGCAAATGCTCTGCGGTCACGCGCATATTCTTTTAAAACTTGAATTCCCAGAGGGCCCACCTGCTCTGTCGCCATCTCACACACGGATGTGTCTGCGAGTGTTATTATGGGATGCATGGGCGGGTTATTTTTTCAACGTGATTAATGATAATAATTAATTAACGTGCGTTAACGCAATAATTTTGACAGCCCTAATATATGTATAAATAGATAAGTAATAAATACTAATAATAACAATAACCTTAATCAGTCATTCCTGGGGGCAGTTTAACACTAGGACTCTCAGAACCGTCACGGGCAGCACGCTGGCTGAGTAGATAGCACTCTCGCCTCTCAGCCAGAAGGTCCTGGGTTCGAATCCTGGTCGGAACAGGGTCTTTCTGAGTGAGTTTGCATGTTCTCCCTGTGCTTGCGTAGGTTTCCTCCGGGTACTCCGGTTTCCCCACCACTAAAAACATGCACACTAGGTTGAATCTTCCAGCTTCGGTAGTCCTGACCAAGCCGAGCATAAACATCTGGAGATGGGTTCCCGGGCGCTGTTACTACGGCGACCACTGCTCCTGATGTAAGCCTTAACGGCATCAGGATGGATCAAATGCAGCGGATGATTTGCCCGACGGGGATCAATAAAGTGCACCTTTACCTTTATTTTGACTGATCCCATTCAAATCAATGGATTTCTGAGAAATCCCCCCCAAAACATCGAGTTTTCCACCAGATGTATTAAAAATAAGTAATTTTAGGAACTGTCACTATTTCAACTTATAAGTTGAACCCAGAACCAGGGCAAGTCCGGGACCAGTCCAGGACCAGCCCAGATCGTTAACTGCCATAGAGTGTTGGTTACAAAGCAGCAAAAAGGGCTACATTTAAAAAAGGTAGAACTCATATTTTATATAATATAGAGATCATTTCATTAAATATTGGCATAGGAATAAACTACATTTAAAAACAGTAAACAGAGACAGGGACAGAGCGAGAGACACATACAGAGGCAGTGACAAAGGCAGGGGCAGAGACAGAGACAGAATATTAGAGACAGAGGTTAGTGACAGAGGCAGCGACAAAGAAAGAGGCAGTGTGAGAGACAGAGACAAAGGGAGAGGCAGAGACAAATACAGAGGCATTGGCAGAGGAAGAGGCAAATACAGAGACATAAACAGAGGCAGAGGCCGAGATAGAATCAGACCCAGAGGCAGAGGTCTGGATTGTGTTCGTTTATGATTCAGCACAATGAAAACAGCAGACTATCCTGAGCAGAGGGTCAGAGAGACAAACTTTATTCCTCACCTCTCGTTTAGCATCAGCATATTCTCTACTTCTTAATAATTACTGCAGCACAATGGCAGAGTGGAGTTTGTATGTTCTCCCGAGTCTGTGTAGATTTCGGGCACACACACACACACGGCCTCTAATGGAATGTAACAGCTGGTGAAATGTCAGCCTGGCCTTTTTCGAGGGTCTGTGTATGTGTGTGGCTGGTAGCAGCAACACTCAGCACTAACATGTTTTTGTATGGAATTAATTACTTTCATTGCATTCAAATGGAACGAGCCACATCCAAAACCATTGTCTCTTTGTCACCTCAGTCCTGGATCTATAGCCTCAGAACTACTGCCTCAGTTCTATGCAGCTCAAGCTGCTGTTTGAACAGAAACCCACCTCCTCCCCATCAGCGCCTCTTCATGTCTTCGGCTCAGCTTCTTCGCCACCGGGTTATAGGCTCGCAAGTTCATAATTTCTATTAGACTCCCCTCTGCATACGCCATTCAGTGTCTAATCACCAATCCCAATGGAATAAATATAATAGTACTCAATCTAAGTCTGCTGGTGTCTATTAATGCATCTTCTTAAATTCTTATGCAGTCTTTGCCTCGAGTCTCTCCAGATGTAATTGCATTTCCTGTATTCAAACTGTTTGTTTCCCTGATCTGTTGTTGGAGAATGCAGCCAGTCTGACAGATCGGGCAGAACGGATGGAGGCAATTGAAGGTAGGAAGTGGGGTGTACAGACCATCAACAGTGACGAGGGGGCCTTCACACTTGGGTCTCACTCTTCCAGAGATCCCACAACCGCAGGGGGCATGGTCAGTCTGCCCGATCTGTCTGAAGTCCAACATGTGGTATTTATGCAAACTAGTTTCTTTGAACTTTTTGTTAAAAAAGTGAGGCCGTGTGAGCCTCACATGTATTTTTTATTTAAAATCACAAAAGCCACATAGAGCAACACAGAGCTAGCAAACATCTTCTCAGCTTCACCCCACTGTTTGAGAAGCGCTGCAGTAAACAATAGAAATCTGGCACTGACATCAGCCGCTTTCAGACCTGACGCTAATTAGCAGCAAAGAAACAAGAATTAATTTAATAAAGCAATATTTCAATTAATTATTGATCAGGTTAATTAAGCGTGTGGGGGAAGGAGGGATGGGGACAAGAGGGG
>JAPMNZ010930426.1:0-15689 GCA_029875035.1 Pomatoschistus microps | reverse complement strand
AGTCCTCTGCGTCTGAAAACTAGAGAATGCGCGTCTGGAGAGCGGGGATTCAGCGTTTCACCGTTTTCGGTCTGAACGCGGCTTTAGGCCACTCCTTAAGGACTGTATTGGGAAGAACTGGAAACATGCTCAATGGGTGATATGTCCGATAAGTCTGATGGCCATGCAGTATACTAAATCGTTAAGCAAAAGACAATGCTTTTTCTGTGGAAAATGGGCAGTGGGCTGGATCAGAGTGCTGGATGGACCTGATTTGGCCCCTGGGCCACAAGTTGAATAAGCCTGCATGTCTAGTGCAGTGGGTTACTGTAACAGCACAGCATGCACGGCACCGGCACCGACACCGACACGTGCCGTTACTATTCAAGCCTCGACTTGAATAATGCTGTCAGGTCAAACCATAGACTGGTCAAATAAATAGACTAGTCAAACCTCAAAGACTGAAATAAAAAGACTTGTAGTGGCATACATTGTAAAAGAGATTAAAGAAAATATTAGTGAACTCTCTAGAGAAGTGCTACAGACAGAATTGTCCTGGCTTCTATTGTCATTTACTCTCACGTTAATTTTCTGCCATTTGAGCCAGTTTTAAACAACTGATTTGTTGTTGATCTTTAGTTTTAGTACTTTAATAAAGAAAACATACAAACTTGACTCTTTATTTTGACATGAAGTAATGTAAAAGTAATGTAACGCAGTTACTTTCTAGGGGGAGGAAGAAAGTAATGTAACTAACTACTTTAAGTAACTAGTGTTTTGTAACTAATTCGATTTTCAAAGTAACTTACCCAACACTGCTAGTGGATAGACCTATAATGATCAAAAGCTGAGAAGTGACACCAACGTTTGCACATGACCAGTTGATACTGCAGTTCAGTAAAATGTTTATACTTGTTTTTTAAGGACTTTCGACCATATGTGCTAAAGCATAACTTTTGTCTTGTGAATGAACTTTAGGGAAAAGTTAGTGTATTGAACTCTTCCTTCCTAATGGTGTTGTTTTTGCGCGGAAATTGAACCAGATACTGAGAAGTCTTGGTGAAGAAATGCATCCCAGCTTTAAATAGTTAATTACTCTGTCCATGTCTCGGCGGCGTCTGGCCGCGGCCCGAGGACTGTGTCTGTCTTCTGCTCGTCTCCTCTTCCAGTGCAGCCTGCAGTGTGCTGTGTCTGAGGCAGGCTCCAGGCGCTGGGGGTGGGCTCCGCTCTCTGATGGTTTTCCACTGAGTATTTGTCAGGTCAGACTGTGCACCGCCCGGCGGTCTCAGCTCCTCTCCCCGGGTTATTTATTACCTCTCCCCCGCCAGCAGCTCCGGGGCCCTGGCCAACAGCGGCAGAGAGGGGGGATTCAGGGGACTCGCGATGGACGGCAGCTCCTGCCAATGACCCTGGGCGAATGAAGAGGCGTTAAAAAGCTTTAAAAGTAGCCTACCTTTATTTGACCTATTGCATGGAATACCTTTATTTGTTATCAGCAAAACTGTTTATTTTGGGGAAACCGATGATTTTTTTTGTTATGGTATAAAATACATTACTGTGACAAGATTTTAAATCTTACCAAGATTTAAATCCGTCTTACCTAGAATAATAAATACAAAAAAATATATCGAAATAAGTATTCTTCTGGATGAAGTTAACTTGAAAAACAAAGGTTAATCTGATGGAAAATGTACCTCAAACTGACATCAAACTTCTCTTTGAAGATGTGAGGGGCATGTGCTTTTGGGGAACCCCTCCACGGGACGTGAGTCACCGGTGAGGGACGTGGGGAACGTGGGCGTCAGGACGGTTTCATCAGGGCTGTCCTCAGAGCGCCCACACATGTTTCCATTGAGACATCATTTACATATAAGGTTCCACTTCCTTAAAAACACCACAAACAAATGACTTTCACCAGTGAGTGGAAAAAACAACGTGAGATGAACACTTCTGTTTCACTTTTACATTGTTTTTTTTTCCCATAAAATGCTGGAGATCATGTTATTTATTGTAAAAATCTACAATTATAAAGATAATTTTTCAATCATGTTAAGGCAAGATTTTTTGGTTAAGATATTATAGACATTTTCATTTTTAACAGCCATTTCATCTGCACCGTGACAGAGCTTTATGTTTATAAGCTGTTTCAATTCAATAGACTTTAAACAGCTCGCCATACTATGGTGTTCCTTTTCGATTTGTTCCGATAGTTATACTATAGTTATGGTGAGTAGGTTCATGGAGTGGACCTACACTCCTTGGAGTGGGCCAGTGCTTTTTTAGTTTGTTGTAGATTAAGACTGGGCGATATAATACCATTTGCGCTAATATCGGTATAGTTTAGAGTTACCGCAAAGGCTTTTGTGTGTATGCGCACTGGTGATGTTTACCTTTGGTCTGAGTGCGAGTAGAAACAGCGGCTGGGATCACAGCTGTGGCAGACAAGCTTCGCACCTAACAGTCCTTTCTCAAGTTGAGCAAAACTTTTGACTAGGAGTGTCATGGTAACCGATGTAGGTTTTAACCTCTGCAAAACGTGTAGATGTAACGGTAACCGTTTCAATGAAAGTGTTATCTCTGTGGCTTATCGCGCCTTCCGTGTCAACAATCTGAGCCTTTCCAGGATGTATTCCGAGTCTCACACCCTCACATCCCTCACCACACACTCTATACACCAAGATGCAAGTCACCGGTCGGGTATGCTTGAGTCCGCCAGCTAGTTTCGCTCGGATTAATGCTGACAGCTGCTGTGGCCAGATGCATTAAAGATGGAGTACCTAATTTTGTTTCATAAATAAATTTTGTTTGTCCCAACAGAAATAACTTTTTGTGAATTAATCAGACCTCAAGATGCTGTCTTTATGTTGTAAGATATTGATCTTTTATAACACGTTTGATGTTTTGGTTATCTGAGGGTTGCCGATGCTGAGAGGAGCATCCTTGATTTGCCTGGTTTAAAATCACATGCACACTGCAACACTCTGGTCGGGTCTTTTTACTATAAAATGTCTTCAGCTGTGACATGATCCCAGACCTCTTCATCTTTTGTCATTTTCTTTAGAAAACAACATGTTTTCATACCGTTTTCTGTCTGAAAAGCAGATCTAAATACAAAACTGCATGCATGTGAATACTAGTGATAGAGCCAAACAAAGTTAATTTGTTGTTTTTGTGCATATGTATTATCACATTGCTATTTATGCATCTCGAGAATATCATTTTGGTGATATTTATGTTTAATTTTGCATTCATACAGGTGAACATTGTCTATTATTAATGACCGTTCTAACATTCTATTCTGGTGTGAAGCGACCGTCAGTGCCTAAGACAATGCTTCAGGTTATGTGTTTTGGTTTTTAGACTTGGCTGGTTAGCTGCTGTGGTTTTGGCCCTCCTGCTTGCTTCATCCGCCCGTGCCGTGGCCTGCCTCCTTCCTGTGTGAGTCCGCAGCAGTTTGGTCTGATTTATGGCTTTGACACAGGCCTGGACCCCACCACGGCGCTGGATGGCTATTCCATGTGTCGGCGGAGCTGCGAGGTCCACCTGGGTGTTCCACTGATGGGGGTCAGATGTGCATGCACCGCCTCACACAAGGCAAACCTGTACATACAGTGGTTTGAAAAAGTATAACACAACTTGAACGTTTGCACATTTTGTCATGTTTACAAAATCTAAAATCTTTGCAGACGTAAAGGTTTTAGTTTGGACTGTTATTGAAATACTACAACAAAATAACAGAAATGAAATTATATATAAAAGACAAAAGTTACGTATGACTACGATTCTATGAATCCCGGATGACCACCAGAGGCGCTCAGTCACTCAGGATCTTTGCGTTTCCGCGAGAAAATTCTGCAGGAACAGAGTGATTGATGACGCTGGACTTACCTCCGGGGTGTAACTCTTTTGGTAAAACTGTTAAAACTGCGCAAGCGCAAAGAGAACATTCAGTGCTATGTACTGCCCTCTGGCGGTCAGGAGGGATGAAATAGATCTGAAAAATGTTATTGGTAAATAATTTTTTGCTGCAATCACAGCATTAAGTCTTTTGGGGCTTGAGGGTCAATCTCTACCTCATCCTCAAGTGTTTATTTCCCCATATTTGGCTCCATCCCTCCTCCCGACACTGTTGTCAATCTTCCCTGTCCCTGCTGAAGAAAAGTAGTTTTGTGGCATGATGCTCCCCGACATATTTGATGCTGGGGACACTGGGGATAGTGCAATGAGCGTGATGAGCATTTCAATGTTAGTTTTTCAACTTGACGTTTGGCAAACTGCAAATGGGATTTACTATGGCTTTCTTTCATTAATGGTGTTCTTCTTGCCACTCATCCACAAAAGCCAGATTTGTGAAGAGAACTACTAGTTGACCCATATACAGAGTCCTCCATCCCAGGTGCACAAGTTCGCAGCTCCTACAGTCCTCTTGGGCACATGGTTGCATCTCTTTTCAGTGCTCTCCTTGTTTCACTTGTTTGTTTATTGGAGGTTTGTGTCTTGGTAAGTTTGCAGTATTGCATTACTCTTTCCATTTTTGAATAATGGTTTGAATAGTGCTCCATGGTTTTCAGCAGAGAAATGCTGTATGCAAGCCCCACTTTTTATTTTGCTAAAAAAAAAACGTCATGACCCAAACTCCTCACCGCTCACAACGTTTGAAAATTTGGTTTGAAAAATTGTTCTGCAGGAAATGGGCAAATGGGGCTTTTGTTTAAAGATGAAAAATAGCCTCCTTGGCTAAATCTGGCTTTTTTAAACTCATGTTTAATCGTGTTTTAATAAATAGCATTTTCCCCTTTGCAATAAACTAAACGTTATGTGTGAAACCCTATGAGTGGAGATTTGTGGGACTAAATCTGTATTAGTGTAGGTCCCATTGACCTCACAAGACATCACTGTAGGAAAAGTCGTACAGAACCTAATGTTCCAACGTTTCACAGATGACATTATTGAGATAAAATCCCTGGAGCCTAGCGAGTAGGGTAATGGTGAGAATTGGGACATTTCCGGGTGTGCCGCTGAACTATACGACTGCTGCTCTTCTCGGGGAAAAAACTTCAATAAACAGTCTGTCTGCTTCTGTCGCTGGTCTAGCAGTGCGGCGGTGTATTGTGATCAAGTTGACAAGTTGAGTCCAAACTTATATGGTCTGTGATCCAAGCCAGCAGCATCAACCCTGTTATTATAATGAGCACCAGGCCAGCGGCAGTGTCATGGTTCTGAGAGGCATATTCAGTCTCTATAGACTGGTTTACAGTCTATGCTCCTGATACAGTGAGTTAGCGTAGGAAAATAACATGTAGAAAAGGCACTGTCTCTAATGACTATTTATGTCTGTTGTTTGATTGTTTATTTGGTTGTGACACTGCATGTTAATGAACACACCTCTCCAGATTGTAGCCTTGGGCTAATTTGCATCCGTTGTCCCACAGTCATACTCAATAATGTTTATTTATGTAGCACATTTTACAAGACAAGGCCACTCAAAGCGCTTTACAATGTTCAGAGTTCAGATCGTTCTTCATTCTCTCCACACACGGTGATGGCGAGTCGCCGAACACAATGGCCTCCGACCAAACACCACCCATTCACTCACTCACTCATTACATTTATACCTATATTTTTTTACTCACAAACACACACTCATTCAACCTGAACAATTGTACATGTTTTTAGTGTTAGGGGAAACAGGAGCACCTGGAGGAAACCTATGCAGACATAGGGAGAGCAAACTCCACACAGAAAGGTCCTGGATGTGGAATCGAACCCAAGACCTTGCTTGTTAACCGCTGCGCCACGGTGCTGCCTCTTGTGTTGCATGTTGTATCTCCACTGAAATGGGCAATGGGCAATGTGTGCTTTAGTCAAGTGGTTAGAGCAGAGGACTGGCTGCAAATCTCAGAGAAATCTATTGCAGTGACTTGATTGGTCTATAACACTCTATGCAGGCCTTGAAATTCCTGGCCTGAAAAGTGGAGAGATAAAACCAGATAATATTTTTTTAAATTCATACAATTTTACAAGTAATAAATGAAAATTGTACTAAAGACTGGTTTTGTCCTTAATAAAGGCCTAAAGGGGTATGTATGTTGTCCGTCAGAAGACTACTGCCCATCAGAGATTTAGTTTGAGCCGTGCTTCATATTAGTCCAAACACAGTTCTACTTCCAAATGGCGGTCGCTGCTCATTGTGCTCCTGTGCGCGGCCGTCGCTGCACCCCCTGCACGCTCTCACGCGCTCCTCTGTTGTTAAAATGGGCCAAGCTGAGGAGCGGCGCAGAGTGCAAATCTTGTTTGGTCTGAGGCTGTGAACTTCAGCGTGACTTTACGTGCACGGGGGTTAAATACGACTCCATCCAAACTTAAGACCGTATCTGTATGATGCATGAGCGCGCACAGTTGGAGTTTAAAGGAGCTTAAAAGTGTAATTTGACAAATATTTAATTTTAGTTCACTGTGACAATATTTTCCGTATAGTCTTGTAATGATAATTGAGTTTACAATCATTGTTTAGTTGAATCTCAAAGCTTTCTTATTTAGGCAACAGCCAGAAAGCCTAACTCTCTGAATTTGTTGCACTTGCTTCATAAAAGCTCACGATTATCCAGTCAGTGACGTGTGCGCGAGTGACAAGCCTCAGATGACTGGCCAACACGAGGTCCGCGCTCAGAGCTTCCAGCAGCACGCACGAATACACATCGCGCTGAGATTAGATGTGGGAGGTAGGAGCGGCGCACTGCTGAATGGGAATCTATCCGGCAACTTGAGCACAGCGCTGTCACACGGCGACACGCGGGCTCTGCGTAAAACCAAAGAGCGCGTCTCCAAGTCTGGCTCTGCCCCCGCGCTCACACACTGAGAGGACGCACAAGTTGGATCAGGGCAGTCACTCCTCTCTCGATCATGCCTGCGATCAAGAAGGAGCGACTGGATGGAGACGATATGGCATTGACCGCCTTTAACCAGTCCGAATACCTGGCCCCTTTAAATGCCACAGCTATCCCCGTGGTGACCCCTCATCCGCCACCTTACGAGCACATTTTTGCCCATCACCGCGCGTACTTGGGGCTTCACGACTCGACTCTGCATCACCAGCACCTCCACCACCACACGGACGACTTAATGCTGGAGCGGTTCTCCTCCATCCCGGACTTTCAACCATTTTTTGACAATGGGGAGCCTTGTATCGAAGTGGAGTGTGGCGAAAACAAGGCTTTACTTTATATCAATAAACTGTGTCAAGGAAGTAAGGGACCGTCTATTAAATACAGGGGCGAGTGGCTCACCCCAAACGAATTTCAGTTTGTGAGTGGACGGGAGACGGCCAAAGACTGGAAACGGAGTATAAGACATAAAGGTAAGAATACTCACTTTTGTACTGTTTGTGATGAAATATGTTCCAAGCGTTTGTTTACACTTTGGTTGCTGCACATCAGAGCTCCTCAAATCTTATTGTAGGTTGTGGAAGTTTGACCTAATATTCATCTGGAAGCAGGGCATCCGGGCTTGGAAGTTTCGAGTTTCGAGATTACCAGCTCTCTGTATATGTAGTGTATGTTTTGATTGTTAAAATGTTGATAAAGGCACACCTGTACACAATCATCGCACTTCCAACTCCAAAAACTGTTATAGGCTTATTTTAGGATTTTAAATGTGACTTATTCTTTACTCGTTATTTTAAAGAATCTGTTGACTGATATGCCCTGCTCTTTCCTGTTAAAGCGGCAACATTAACTCATAATTGCGTATCTTGGGGCCCCTTTCGCCACACACATTAGGTTAGTGAGGCAGAACTGACACGCGTTTGGATGTGGGGGGAGGGAGTCACCCCCAGGTCAAAATTAGAGCCTAACAGTTTGATAAAGCATGCCCACAGACAGATGACAGTTGTCTGCTGTCTCTCTGCCTCCTTTCACTGCTCTTTAATCACACATAACTTAATGTCTATATTACTCATCCCCATTTGAGACACTTATAGACTAATTGTTTGAAAATGATTATGAATAACATTCTCTAAAGGGCATTTCTCTTTGTTGTAGGGAAAAGTCTGAAGACACTCATGTCCAAAGGGATATTACAGGTGCACCCACCGATCTGTGACTGTCCCGGCTGCAGGATCTCATCTCCAGTGGTAAGATCACTTTTTCAGTGGTGACACTAACTTTTCTGTTTTTGTGGCAAACACAGTGATCCTTGTGCCCAGCTGATCACTGAAACTGGTGGACTAAGTTTTGTTCCTTTCTGGTTAAGCAACATTGAGAGTAGGAAGCTGGCATTTAGGCAAAGCTTACTATTACTAATTCCACTCATGGTTCAGAACGTCCATATGTCTACACGGCAAACATGTTACATTTGACTGAAAGCTATTTTGGTGGAGTTGTTATTCAAAGTCACTTCTGTTTCGCTGTTGTATCGTTGGTGTGGCTTTTCTGTCCCATTGCCTCCATTTGTCACCTGGCTCTTGAACTTTTGTTTGGCCTGCGTTTCCCTCGGGGCTGGACCGGGGCGCCATGCCAAAGCTGTGGGCTGCGCAGGTGTGTCACACTCACACCATCACACCGCGGCTGTCTCTGTGTGTTTGGGCTTTGAGCTCGCACGCCGCCGGCTCAGCGTCGCCAAATCTGTTCACGCAGGTGCAGCGGGGCGTGTTTTTATCACCACCAAGCGCATCTGTCGACGCTCCCAAGCCCTAATCTTGAGGGAAGGGTGTAAGAGGCTTAGCGAGCTACTGAGCGTGGCTACTGCTGATTATTGTGGGCGAGACACGCAAAGGCAGAGGCGGTTTAGATAAGCCAGAGGTGTTTGAGCCGTGCAGGTAAACTGTGACATTTCTCAGGGCCAAGACACACTTTCTGTATCCATGAGGTATGCGGTGGAAGAATAGTGGAGAAAGCTTGACTTTAAAGTTTTTATGGACATCTTTTAAAGCAGTTTTCATAAACATACACAGGCTTAGAGCTGGAGTTCCCGTATACTATAGACTTACACTTTTGTCACAGCTCACTATTGTGTTGCTGGTTTGCTTAACTTACTTTATCATAGATGTGTGTGCCCTTAGAAACAGAAATCATCGTTATGAATATCTTCCAGATCAATGATAAAAACCGCAGTTAGGACTACAACCAATGATTATTCACCTCACAATTATACTTAGCATGAATAGATAAGTTGTTCAGAATGAAAACAAATATTTTCATTTTATTACTGTGAAAGTTTGAAATAATATAACCAGGACAAAGTTGTAGTGAAGCTACTTGAGGACATCCTGAAGGAGTATAATGGATATTTTCTGTGTAAATTTGAGATAATTCCTTCTCTGTCCAACTCATAAAGGTCTTCTCTTAGCACATGACCTGTCCTTGAGCGTGTGTACTAAGTTAACCTGATCCTTTCACTAATTTAGTTACCAATTATGCGAATAATCGATTTGGTGTGGTTAATTGATATGCTTGTTGCTCCCTTAAGTGAAACAACTTTATTCTGTGTATTGCGTTTTTTGATGAGGAAAAGATGTGTTACTTTAGCCAAGTGCAGAACTATTTCTCCATTGAAGATCAGTGAAGATATCACTCTGGACCGATGGCTTGTTGGGGCTTGTGCGTTTCTTCTACGGTTATTGCTGTGACGAGACAAACTTTCTATTGACGTAAGCAGGAATATGAAAGGCCTTAAGGTTGTTGTTTTAGCTTTCTACCCCGTCTCTCCCTCTCTCCACCGCTCGTACTTCCCTTGTCTGATGAAGCTTGAAGTCTCAGAGCGAATACCACCGCGGCCCCCACTCGCTCACATGAGCTTGTTGTGCTAGCAGCGCAGTGTGAGAGGCGGCAGCGCGGGCGGAGCAGGAGTGGGACTTGTATGGCCTGTACTGACTTCCCTCAGGGCACGGCAGCTAGCACCGCTCCACTGATGAATGCACACACACACACACACACACGCACATTCTGTCACGCCTACTACTGACACAAATTACCTCATGCAGACATTTATTTTGAAAGTTTGATGGCTGAACTTTGAGTGATCTTGTCGAGCTATAGGGGCAAGGAGAGCTTTGATGAAAAGTACAGCAGCTGAGGAGATGTCTCACCTATTAGTCCAGGGCGTGCTGGATCTGATTGGCTGCGTTGGCACAAATGTGTTGGTAATGATGAAGATGTGATATAAAACCAGAAGAACGGTCAATGTTCATAACTTCAGCATTAATAGAGATGGGTGGAATAGCTCAAATTTGTAAAGGTAGTATTTGTTGAAAATAACGTTACTCAAATAAGAGTAATAACCTTTTAAGAGCCAATGTTGCAGAATTGCTACATTCTGGACACTTTCTATACAGCAACCAAGCTTTCCAGAAATGTTTCCCAACATTTTCTGAGATCTATTATTATTTAGTTCTGTTTTTCATTTGAAAAGTCCTCCATCTGGTATAAAGTTGGAAAGACAAAATAGACAGTTCACTTTTTTCGCCATGTGGAAGATTAAGGGATGGATAGACAGAGCGTATCTGAGACACATACATGTTCAAATCAAGTAACATTGTACATATTGTTGGCACTTTTAAACTTATATTGTTGCTTTAAACAAAGTAACACTAAATAAAACCAAATTATTAAACAAACTTTTCACAAACTTTAGTGGTGCTCCAAAAATATGTATTTTTGCCAGGCATGACACTTTGGTGCGATTTGTTATGGACTGTAATGTGTATTATATAACTTACTTTTAACCCAGTCTCACAGTAGTGTGCGTGGACTCGCCGCTCCACAGAGCTGACATGCATGTTAGCCTGGCACTGCACTTTTAACTTCATATACATTCTTTATATTGCGTGTCAGTGGCCGTTTGTCTGAGGAGAATTATGGTTACTATTCTATATATGTGTTTTTGGTGCTGGTGTGTCTCCTCTGGGGAGAGCATGGCTTCCTCTGCTCTGTTATTTCAGCGGAACTCGTGGAGGCCAGGAGGAAATTACACTCCCCTCCTCCGGCTCGTAAAGACCTCCTCCAACCACGGGCCTCAGCTTAGAGACTATCACACAAGCACGTGCACATCAAATATATCAAGTTCTAGAGCTGAAGATACAATGGACCAAATCTGACCCAGATACATATATTTACATCTATATACTCTGCTTGGACGGGGCACCTTCACATAATCTGAGTAATAGTACACAATAAATACATTTTGGGTACTAGTTCCTCGACAGATTTGATTAAATATCCCTATTTCATTAATCATTAAGTCAGAGATTTTTCACAAATTTGATTAGAAACAGACAATAGGTGGTTAGTGGGAAGCCAGGTCGCTGTATAGAAAGTGTTCTGGATTCAGGAGCGCATGTAGCAATCCTGCTACTTCTGCGCCTAAAGGGTTGACTTAAAACAAAGAAGTTAATGATTTCCATTGAACACAATTTCTTTGAATTCATCTGTTATGAAAGCCACACTTTCCCTACACACATTCTCTTGGATCCCCAAAGATTCAGCAAAGAGCAAAACATTGAAGGATTTAGTGGAATGAGAATTTTAAACTGTTTGTGTAAACTTGGGGACATAATTTTCTCACACAAAGGGTATTCCTCATATCTAAAAGTTACAAAACACCACACAAATTTAAAACCACAATTTCATAGTGTGTTTGGACTTGTGTTTCTATGTAGTCAGCATTTCTGTCTTTTATCATCTTCATCCTCTCATCTTCCCATGGCAGTTATTCATAGCTGATCCTATGCAAACTTATAAACTCATAAGTGTCCAAACCCATTTGAGCTGCCCCTCTTTTCTGTTGAAGTGTTTAGTGAGGTGATGTCTGTACACTACTGCCCTGTGACCTGTCCTTAGCCCTCTCTCTCTTGGCGGCAGCAGCGATGGCGGTCCTACACAAACACTCAGCGCGCTCTGTTTGTGTGTGCGTCAGTGAGCAGGGGGAGGGGGGCGCAGGGTTGTGTTCGCCTGACTGCGTCGCCACTGACCTCCCCACACCCCACTCTGCGCCCTCCACCCTGTGCCGCTCCAGTGGGCTGCGACTGCCGGCTGGGCTCCGCGCGTGGGGCCATCGACGTGTGTGTGGCTGTGTGTTTGTGTGTGTGTGTGGCTGTGTGTGTTTGTGTGTGTGTGTGTGGCTGTGTGTGTGTTTGTGTGTGTGTTTGTGTGTGTGTGTGGCTGTGTGTTTGTGTGTGTGGCTGTGTGTGTTTGTGTGTGTGCGCTTGGGTGTGTGGTGTGGAGCAGGGTCGCATGCTTGTCCTCCCCACGGTGCTTTCTCACTTTTTTCACTTTTCTCTCTCACGGCCTGATGTCTGCACACCACACGCACGCACAGTTCCTGGCAGCACTTATTCCTCTATTCTGTGTTATTTTGCTAAACAAAGTTCACGATTTGATAAAAAGCACTGAGGAACATGCACCATCTCAACAAAATATATCTTCATAGGATCAAAACATTTTTATCTTCACTTTGCCCTGCCCTACCTGCACCATCAGGGGGTATTGTAAGCGTCTCTGTGTGTCTGTTGGCAGTTTACTTGTAAATGCTTTATAGTTTTAGCAATTGTTGTGTTAATGTAACTGTATTTCTTAAACAAATATCTGTGCTTGTAGAAGTTTTACAATGCAATGCGTTTACTTTGTTCACACCAAGGCGTCACCACCTGCGTTCTGAACTCTGTCGTAAAAAGTACATCTGGACATGGTCGTCCATGATGTACGCTGTCTGTTATCCCACCAAGATAAAAGTTTGGCATATATTGACTTCTCTAAAGTTTTGATTTCCAAACGATCACATCTCCTCATTTCTCTTTGTGGTGCACTCCTTTTCAATCCAGTCACAGAGCGAGCAAATGTTTACTGTAAATTGCTCAAGCTGAAGTATTACGGCCAACTAACTTTGATCTTCGTTTCTGGTTCCTTGTGCTCTGATTGGATGACGCCTACTTATTTCACTATTGTAGAGACCAAATATACTCATTCTCTTTGTTGTAAAAAACCCAAACTTATTTTTCTCTTGGTAGGAGAAACCTGTAAACATCGTCAACACAAATCCTCTATAATACGTAGTCTAAGCTCTCGTTTATGCTTCCTGGATATTAATGAGGTTCGACATATGCGCTGTGTTGCCGTCTCGTCTTTTTGCTGTAAAAGCGGTGGGCCGTTGTTTGATTGTGTTTCCTACTATTACTATCTGAAGATCTTAAGAGCGCAGTGAATGTGGTTCCTGTAAATAGCATCCAGACAGAAAACAGCAGAAAATGTAAAACTGCTCTTTGTGATGTCACCAAGGCCAAGCAAAGAGATGATCACCAGTTATAATATGAAAGGTCAGACAGTTGCATTTGTAATTGAAATTTTAATGACCTTGCTCAAAACTGTAGCCATTTGTTTAGTTAGCATTTGTTAACTTGAATGGTTTTCCACAATTTCCACAATTTAAATGATTTGGTGTCTTTCCGTATTTCTCTAGGGGTAATGTTATCACTAGGGTTTTTGTGTCTGTTTCTTAGGTAGTTAGGAACATAACTGAAAAAGTGATGGGGGATTTTCACAAAATGTCCAATAAAGTTCAGAAATTGAAAAAAATATATAAATCCAGAGGTCATTCAGATCACCTCCATGAATTGTGTGAATGTGGAGTGCAAACTTTGGCGCTCTACAAAGTTTGGATCTTGTTTATCTTTGAGAGAAGAGTCAACACTTTAGAATAATCACGATTTTGCAGAGACGTGACTTAAGTTTTATTGCTCAGACAAGAGGAATTGCATCAAATATACACAGAAAACATTTTACTTTTGTTGATGGGAACCTGTTTGGATTGAAACCTATGTGTGTCTGCAATCAATACGTCCTATGTCAGTGTTCCCCAACCTTTTTGAGGCGAGACAGGAAACTCTACTCCCTTTAAAGTGCAAAGTCATTCTAATCAATGTGTATTGTATAGATTAGAAAATCAAACAAGAACAAAAAGTCTTTCTAATATTCTCACATGATTTTCTTTTTATTTGGACTAATCAGGTGATATTGGATCATTACCAAAGGGCACACAACACAACATCTCAAGGCACAGTAAAGAGCCACAGCACACTTGTTGAAAAAACACTGTCCTATGTCATTACTCAAGCTATACTTATGTCAAATTTGTTTTTCACACGTTTTTACTGGCTTTTCTCAATATAGAAAAATGAATCAAAAGATAGATTGCTTGACTAATAGTAACAATAACCGTTACTGTTAACGTTATCGTTGCTCTGAATAGTTGAATATGCTCTGGTCACATATGCTGACATTAAAGATCCATTCAGACGAACACCTGTTAAAATGTTTGCTAATGTGAGTCTAAGCAGTAACGCATTTTGTATTCCAAATCTGTGCCTACAAATGGTTAGCTTTGGCCTCGCTTCTGAGCTTGCTGTAATGACCGCATCCCCCCGTAACACACACACTTTTTTCCTCCCCCCTCCTTTCCTCCGCTCCCTCTTTCCCCAAAGCACTCGCGCCAAGTCGGGCCGCCATCCCGCCTCCACACACAAACACGCACACGCAGACGCACACACGAACAGGCTGCGAGGTAACGGCAGACAGGCGCGTGACTCATTAGGCATTCGTCCCGCGGGGAGATCGCTGGGGGGGCGCGTGCGAGGGAGAGGGAGCGCCGCAGCTGCAGGAATGTCACGGCCGGCTACCGCTGTGTGCGTGCGTGTGTGTGGTGTGTAGCAGGCCTATTTGTGTATGTATGTGCACACTAATGCTGTTGGAGCCAGCGGCAGGGCACTGCACCTTTCAGGAAATAACGCGGAGAGGAAGAAAAAACAGCCCTATTAGTCCTGTTTTCCACCCAGAGCTCATTTAAAAGTCTGAAGTAAATTTAGCCAGAAAATAGCTTTGCAATTTGCGTTATTTTAAACTACTTTCTAAGACACAAAGAAATGTGATAGTAGCTACTGTTATCACTTAAAATTGCAAATTGTTCTGTAGTTTTCATTTAAATCTGGGGTAACCAATTTTCAGTCCACAAAATTGTGCTAGTTCCTGGTGTTTAAACAGTTTGGTTCTATGCCTGTATCTTTGGCCTCTGTCACATCTTTAAATCCGTTTTTTCAGACAGAAAAGTTAAGATGATCACTCATTCATCAGAGCTCTCTCTGACATGTATGCCAAAGATAACTATGTTTTTAAGTTGAAGACAGCATTTGTTATTATTGTTACTTCATGTCTTATGTATTAACTCATTGACTGCCATTGACGTATTTATCTGAGACCCTCTATTCGACTGGGGATTACAGGGCAATAAAAATAGATAAAAACAAACTTATTTTTGCTGATCCAAGTAGACAATCCAGTCTTTCAGAATCTGGTTTGACATTTCACAAAGTCTTAGGAAATAATCAGTGAAATCATCAAAAACGGCTGGCAGTCAATGAGTTAATTATAAAAGTTAGGTACCCCAGCTTTAAATGAAGTACCTCTGAGAATACAACTGAAACAAATTAGGTCTTCACAATTTTGGCAAAATTTGTACTTGCCATTTTTCTTACAAACATTTGGATTTTTTGATATATATGTTAAGAAAATGTTTACACTGCATATTTTAAACAACTTCAAAGAATGAAAAACATGAACATTAGCTCAGGCAAGTTCAGTAATTCCACCTCCAGGCCTCTCTGTGTCTGCTCCCGCTCCCTCCGGGTGCTCCGGTTTCCTCCGGGTACACCGGGTTCCTTTGGTTCC
>JAPMNZ010930423.1:0-16315 GCA_029875035.1 Pomatoschistus microps | reverse complement strand
AGCAGAACCCTGATGATGAACACAACACCAGTCACAACCAGGATTTAGGGTCCATTTTTACCAGCAGTCCAATCTATTTTGTTATAAAGCTCTCTGATAGAATGAGAAACACTCAACCATTTTCTCAGCATTTAAGTCAATCTTCTGAATGACTGGCTCTAATCTGCCTGCTCAATTCAAGTGTGTCATGCCTTTAAGCTTAAGTTGTAGTGTCTCCACAAAAGCCACAGGGCAGTGGACCTCAATCACCACAGCATTTCCTCTTTGAAGTTCATATAGTGGTTTTCAATATGTAATGTGATACTAGAATAACATACAGCTGCATTTTGAGTATACACATTGCATTCATTGCCCAGTGTCTGATCTGCGTCTGCACATGAATGAAGGGCAGTGGAGAACTTATACACAGAAAATGGCCAGGACTGGTTGCTGCTGTCATCACTGAGTCATCCGCAAAGGCCTTCGCAGCTCACGGAGGGACACAGCAGCCCAGCGTGCAGCGGGCTGATGTGTGGAGACTACATTGTGGTAGCATGTGATGGTCCAATGTGTGGAAAACAGACAGGACGATAACGAGTGCAGCGTTAAAAAACAAGGCATAGTGGGGTTCAAATCAACCGGACCATTAGGAGATTCAAGGAGTGTTTTGCATTTTAAATAGTCGACAATAATGTGGCTCACCAAGACCTTTCTCTGGCAGTTCTTAACGGTCATGTGGTTACTAGCCGCTAGCCAACATATGTTAGCAACAAAATGCTAACAAGGGCAGCACCGTTATGCATCATCATTGTTCTAGCAATTACATAACGTAACGAAGTGATGAGTTATGGATTAAAAACATAGTGTTCATGACACAGGTCTATGGACAGAGACAGCAGTGCCGCTGCTTACCCAGCTCAGCATCCAGCATCTGACAAATGAGATGCTAAATCGTACACAAAACACAGCCCTGCACATAAACCCACATACTCACACAACTATCCTCGAAATCATCCACGACACCATCCTGTCTGACCTCGGTGCGAGCGGGACACGTCCTCGCTTCAAGTAAAGGCTTCTGAGGAGCGCTCCTGGCGGGCTATGTGCCCCCCATCCCTCTGCAAGACACGGGCTGTAGGATGTGGACAGGCACCATAGACAGCTGTGGTACAGTGTGCTACAGTGTGGAAACCTGAGGTATGAACCATGGACTGAGCTGCTGCAGTGAGCTGCTGTACAGACTGGGACACTCTTAAAGGGCCAGTCTTTACAAAGCTTGTTTTTACATCAGAAAGGACACACTCCCAGTTCAGCATGTGATTCAATAACACATGGTTATATCAGACACCAAAGCTGTTCACTGAACCGAAAACATCAAACTGAAGAATAATTAATTGGAGGGTTTTTCACATTGCCGTTTTAATGGTCCAAATATCATTTTGATCATGTTCAGTACTAAAGATTAGGTAATTGTTGGGGATTTAGTCATACTACTTTAGAACTCAAAGTTACCAAAATACTTTGAATGGACTATGTCAGTCAGGAGAAGCTGACAAAGTCCAGACAAATGCTCCAGACAAGACTTAGAGGGAAAAACCACAAGAATTTAGTTTTTGTAAACTTTATTGTGAAAAATCAAAGACCGCTAAGATCAATATATATATTGATACAATGTCAATGGCAAGTAGTTCTGCTGAAATTGTGTTTCGTATTTTGTGTGGAAAGTCTATATTGTTCATCTTATGTGAAAAGAAATGGTTGATCTAAACCTTTACATAAATTTTGCCCTATTTATATTCTTGGGATGATCACTTATTTCAGGCGTATAAAAGTGAAATAAGAAAACTCAAAATACAAAACTTTGGTCTGAATCCCTTCGTTTCTCATATAGGCCAGATTGGACAGAAGCAATCAGCCATTTAAAACTCAAGTCTACAAAAGGGGTTAGCCTTGACCCTACGCAGGCGATAAACTTGTTTGTCCAGTACGTGCTTTATCCAGTCTGTGTTTTTGCAATGTTCTGACATCCCTTCACATCTTACCAACACAATTACAGAACAACACACCAACCTTAAATACAGCGTTAACAAAAACAATTAAAAAAACAAACAACTAGACAAGTAAGAGCATATAGTTTAATGTTGATAAAGGACTGCCTTCATCCAAGAAAGTAGACCTTCGGAGTGCCTTCTTGGAGACAAAAAACAAATATATATGCTCTTTATAGCGCGCCCCCCTCCCCCCACCAAAAAAAAACTACATTCTAGTTCTGTAGTATGTAGCTTGTATGTGTCGTTGTGATACTTTCAGTATGAGGTGTTATAAGAGCGGTGCAGAGGTTGGTCGTCCTGGGACAGCTTCTGTGTGTGGGCCTAAGGGCGACTTAATTTAGATTCATGGCATTTTAGTGTCCCCACAGCGTCCTTCACTGCATGATAGATGATGTTCTTCACCTAAAAAGAAAACATCCATATCATTTACAAACTTTAATCTATGGACTATTTAATAAACTTAGTTAGGTTAAAGATGATTTGAGACCAATGTGTCATTATACAATTAAAGAGACGTTGCAATACTAACCTGTAGCTTGTCCTCGTGGTTTGTGTGCGTGGTGGACAGATGCCTGAACTCCTGTGTCAGTCTGAAACAGTGCCTCACATGTTCAGGAGATACAAAGTCCTCCGCCACTTTAATACAGCTGTACAAATTGTGGACCTACATTTTAAAAAGAAAAGAACTTTAAAGTACTGCTTGATGCACAAGATCACATGTGACGGGTAACTAATCTGTCACCTGGTGAGGAGCACCAGCAGGGATGAACACAGCATCTCCTAAGAACTGCACAATGGCCCATCCCTGAACTCCATATTCCTCGTGGAGTCTGCGCCGGAGAACTTGGTCCAGGTACCAGCTCTGGTCATGAATGGGGTCATGGTCTGATGGGTTCTCTTGACCTTGCTCATCACCCACCTGAGGAAAAAAGTCAATAATATGTTCAAAAGAGGCTAAGTGCTCTGTTTACGCCCACAAAACCACCATAAGGTTTAATAACCGCATTTAGGCACATGCTAATGCAGGTTAAATGTTGTGCTAAGTTGTTTATGGTTTTGCTTAATGTAATAAAATTAGCATCATTGTATATTTGAAAACAAACAGCTAAGATGAGTAACTAGGAATAACCGTTGCAGTGTCTCCATTGATACAAACTGCCAAGTCAAGCACGTAGCTCTTGGTCAAACCATGCTAGCTTCCCTGCCTCCCTGTGCGACCGGTATATCACAAACTACGCATTGAGCGCCACAGCTAATGCAGAAGTGTAAACAGACACAGAAGATTAAACCAGCAACAACTGCACACATTTATGTAGACCGTGCCTTTCACCACCATAACCAAAAGTAACAGTAACAGTAAGCCACTGTTGTAGCCACAGCCGCCCTGGGGTAGACTGACACAGGAAATGTCATACTCGTGTTTTAAATTGCTGGACTCTCAACCACAAGATTAGCTAATCCCCAACATTACATATTTCATCTGTGCTTGTCTTTTTGATAAGCTCAGTATAACCATTTTTTTCAAAACTGTGATTTCAAACATGTGAACTCTGACCTTGCGGAGCAGTTCTCGAATCTTCTCCGCATCTTTAGCCGCGTAGATGTGCCATAGGGCTCCAGGTTTGTCCTTCCCCTCGTACACCCTCCTTTTTGTCATCTCATCCACATCACCCTCTTCGATGGTGGCAATGACCTCTGCAGGAAGAGCAATGAGCCAAATACACACACGGAAGAACCAAAGGGTTATTCAAGAGCTGTAACAAGTATGACAACCATAAACATTGAACACCATAATATAAAATCTTATATCTCGTTATTAGTGAATTTTCTTTTTTTTTAGTTCTGAAGTAGTGGCTTAACGGTTCCTTCATAGTAAACTATGAAGTAAACTATGAAGGAACCACCACATTACTTGCTGATTTCATTAAGCGTCTTGATTCCAACACACACACACATATCACGGCATTTTGAAAAAACAAAAACAAAAAAAAAACATCTAAAACAACTTTGACATACATTCTACACTACAAAGCACAATCACATTTGACAACATAAAAGTCAAGAAGACTTTGAAGCCTACTGCACAGAAAACTCAGATAGTTTTAGTTTATATAAAGCATGTTGCCCATCACATATAGTACTATCTCAGTCATCACCGTCTCCACCACAGTCATGAAAAAAATTGCCTTTCAACTTTCAGTCCTCCAAAACAAAAGCACCATTCACTCCACCCTTGGAACATCTACATGAAAATCATGCCTGAACTGAAACGTAATTTGAGCCCAACCAAGAAAGATTTTAAAAGTGTGGAGCCATGAGGATGTTTTTTAAATCACTGATTATTCTGATAAACACAGAGTTGGGTCTCAGTGCCAGCTAAGTTCCCAGGCATGAAGAGGATTAGTCAAGAAGGGCATGCTACTGAAGTGGTACAATGAAAAGGTTCAAACAGACCTTGACGTCCAGACAAGTCAGCCTCTGTGAATGAGAAATGTTTCCACATTGTAAAATGTCAGAGACTTCCTGAAGAGTCTCTTTGGGCCAATGATGATTAGAATGAATAAAAATAACAGACACACATTTGTTAATCATTACATGATCTTTAAATTCGGTAATGATAATCAGTGGAAAGGATGTGGGATGTTTTATCACAAGAGACACTTTGATAATTAGAATACTGCTCAAAATTACTTCTGTAATTCAATTTACAGTGTAAAACAAACTCAGAAAATGCCATAATCGTTAAAATTGTAACAAAAAGGTTTGACATTTGTCACTTTGGATGTATCCATCCCTTTTCATCCATTTAATCTTGAACTCTGGGTTGGGGGGATGGCAATCAGAGCTACACCCAATTCACAGTGCACCACCCCTCACTGATCCACCTGCAGGTGGTGGGTGCACAGAAGGATGGCTGCACTGTCAGTGCCTTGATCTTTCAGCGGAGTCTTTAGGCAAGTGTCTTGCCCAGGGACACAACGACAGCAGACAACAGTGGGAGTTGAAGGTAGGTCTCGCCCAAATTATGGATGTAATGAGTGTCATATTTGTTTCACATTTGAGTTGAAATACAGAAATGAATTAACTTTTGAAGAATATTCTAATTTCCCAAGTTTCTGTTTGGGTTCACTTTTTATCTTCCTATTCATCATTTTCCCAAAATCATTGATATATTTATATTTGTCAAAAAAATGAACCAACCTTGCTCTGACTCCTTGTCTCCTTGAGGGATTCCCACATACACCATGACATTAACAGCATCAGATACATCCAGATGGAGGTTAGTTGTGCCCACTTTACGGTCCTCTGTTGAGGTCAAGCCTAACAAAAAACAAGGAAGGTAAATCAGGGAGCAGAACATTAATAAATGGACCCATGCAATGGTTAGGATCTCACCATAGGCATTGTACATTTTGGGCCCAAGGTCTGGACGAACAAAAAAGTTGGGTAGACGAGCAGCTAGGTTTAGGCGACCATCTCTTTTTGTGTATTCGGGTAGGGGCAAGTTATCCATCAAATCATCGAAACTAGAACAAAACACCAACACATTTACAATGACTAAATTGAACTACTTCATCATATATCAAATATCTTGATCGCTGTTTGAATGGCATTACTAGGAAGCACAGTAAGTTACCGTGTTGGCATCATATCTCTGAAGTCCTCTCCAGGAGGCCAGTCTTTTAATTTCAGCACCATAGGATTTCCCTCATTATCCTGTAGACGCTCTGCAGTAACAAAACAAAAATATAACCTGGTCAACAAGAACTTAAAATGAGAATAGGATATTTGGTGAAAATTGAGAAAAAGGAGAAGCTCTTGACAGTAAGAATAGTTTGCTTCAAAAGAGTTAGAATAAATATGGCAGTTGTTAGCTGCGCATACTCACTGCTGAGGACTTGGAATCCGTCCCAAAAGTCTCGCACCTTCACATCGGAGATTATAGCACAGTTTCTACAGTTAACCAGGTCTACATCCTGGTCCCCAAACTCCTCACTAAAGGCCTCTGGTCGCCACAGCTGGGATTTTAGACGTTTGTGTATTCCAGAAACCAACACAGGCTGAAGACAGGCAACATCAAGAAATCAGCACAATAAACTAAACAAACATAGTCTAAAAACCAAAAGAAATTGTTCATACTTGACCCTGTTTCCAGCACTCTCTGAAGATCTTCCAGTTGTTCACATTACCAGGATCTTGTAAGCAAAGTAGCCGGCCGTCACAAAGCCATGTGTGTGAAGTGTGTGGCTCCAAAACACTAAGTCCTATCACTCCATCCTTGCGTCCGCCTAAAACACTAATTTCTCCTCCTTCTGCGCTGCTACTCCGCCGCCCTTCAGCCTTCTTCGTCTCTACAACTGAGGCAATAATGTGGTCCAGAAAGTTTGGCAAGCTACTCTTCATTTTATCACTCTGGAACACAACAAGTAAATCACTTAACCTCTATTAAAGCACCTTGTGTATCCATTGAAAATAGTATGAATATTAATCAAACATATCTCTATATTCACAAGATACATACACCTGCTGAAGAAAAGACTGAGGGGAAGGGCACTCCACTGTCTCCTGGGCCCTGCTGGAGTTTCCCTGGACCAGAGTTGAGCAAGTCCCTCAGACTAGAGCCCTCCGGTTTGGACTGTGATGCACTGGAGCCCAGCAACAAACTGTTGAAGAGCTTGGGACTGGACGCAGATGGCTTTGACAGGGCACTGAGTGAATCCAGTCCGAAAGGTGGCCGACTTTCTCGATTCATCATTGAGCGCAATGTGCCCGAGTCTGTAAATAACGAATTCATGAAAACGTCTTCCAAACATCTGAAACACAACTTGTATTCGTATTTTGACTCACCCTTGGTGTCATCCTTGGACTTCTGTGCAGCCAAGTCTGCTAGCCAGTGCAGAGCAGAACTGTTGCCCTCTGCTGGACGAGGCTCTTTAGGGGAGGCTTGGGCATGTGCCGGAGGAGTGGCAGTGCTACTGGTGGAGATAGAGCTGCTCACAGTCTCTGTAGAGGAACTTTCCGTTGAGCCAGGTATGGGCTCTGCTTTGATAGTTGTTACATCAGTTTCTGATTTTAGTGCTGCAGGTCCAGTGCTGGCACTAGTGTGTCCTACAGACTGCACAAACAAAATCCCAGACCATCAGAATTGTTACACAAGAACATTTGCCAAAAAAAAGAGTAATACCTGTGTAATGCCATTTGGGGCACTGGGGCGTACTTGAGACTTTGTGTGCCGACTGGTACAAGGACAGTTTGCCTTAATACCCCACTTTCCTCTTGCTGAATGGACCATATCTCCGATGTTGTACAGAGCTATGGTGGAAAGAAGCTATAAATTGTTGTAAATAGTGTAATTAAAAATCTTGTGCATTACCTGCACCAGGAATGATCTGTGTGGGCATGAGATTCTGTGGCTCATGAGGCTGGCCTTTGGCACACTTTAACCAAGAAAATACTTCATCTTCCGGGTTTTCTTCTGCGAAACCAGTTATCAATTAAAAGACGTTGAAGACTTCACAGTCTAAATTAATATTTACTTGTACGATTCCTTGACACCTACCCTCCTGTGGTTTAATTCTGCGCAGCCGGTAGCAGTCCAGACAGACTCCAAAACCGCACTTCCGGCAAACCCAGTGGATGTTGAATAAAGTGGTTTCACAAACATCACACATTTCTCGGATTCCTCTCACTGCACGTTTCCAAGCTACTTTTTCTAAGGATAGAATATAAGACATGTTTAAAAAACTCTATTGAGCCTAAAATAGAGATAAATATGAATTCCATGTACTCACGATGTGGTTCAACCATCATTACAGCCTCCTTTTCAGACATGACCAGCTGACAGAACTGGTCACCAACATTGGCTAAAATGTACTTGGACGTGTCCAGGTCCAGGCCTTCTTGAACAGATGGGCTTGGCAACCAAAGACCCATGGCCATGGCATCACTTTGTTGTGGACTCAGGAACCCTTCAACTCTTAGTATACCTTTACGAGTGAACGCCAATCTGAATGTAGAAGATATATTTTAAATCTATGATCAATTATAATTGCTTGTAACAATAAGTAAAATTAACCTTCGAAAATGAAAAAAACGGCAGGCCACATTAGGGTCATCTTCTTCATCACTTTCTTCATCCCCATTGCGATATTTACGGTATCTTTCCAGACGACACTCACGGCATTTGTGCAGATGAGGAGCCACATTAATACAGGACCCATCTTGAAGGAAGGACTCTCCAGACTGTTTTAGACGACGCACCTTGCTCTGATCTTTAAGCACGGACTGGCCCACTAAAAGAAAGAATGTTTAAGCCTTTTTTCATTTCTGTACACACAGACCGATATATAAACACAAAAGCACCTTTGATGGACTTGTTCCGAGGTCGGCTTTTAGCAGCTGCTTTGCTCTTCTGCTGCGCCGCTTCAGACTCCCGTGGCTGGTCCAGCCCTCTGCCCTTATCTGGACCCTCCTCATTTTCGCTTAGATCGGACAAGTCACTGTTGTCACTGGACTCAGAGTCTCGTTTGGACGACTGGCCCCTTTCCTCAAACTTCTGCGACTGATTGTGTTCAAAAGACACGGCCTCGTCGGCCATGCTACTGGGGCCAGAACTGTCAGGTACAGGGTCTTCTGACGAGGATGAAGGGATGGCCATGTCCTGGGACTGCTCCTTTGAGAACCCATTGTCACTCTGAGACATTGTGGGGGAAGAAGTAGAGGGGATGATGGGTAAAGATGAACTAGCAGAAAACTGGGATGTGACAATGGCTTTAGGGGGTTCAGTCATAGTGAATAGATTTGGTTTGTTGTCTGAAGAAGTTGGAGGGTTGGAACCGGAAAGATCAGCAAACGCTGTGTGCGACGATGAAGTTAGAAAAGGGTTCGGGGACTCATTTGAGCCCTGTAGAAAAATGTTCTGGTGGTTCTCTGTAGCGTTAAAGCTAGATTGTGACACAGATCCACTATTGACATTTCTCTTTGAAGGGACTTGAGCTGCAGGAGAAGAAGAGTTTCTACCAAGTGCAGGAACAGTTGAAAAGGCTACAGAAGTGTTGAGAACACCATTCCCAGTTGAATGGTTCTCAGGCACTTTAGATTGCTCTTGTTTCTTCAGTTCATTGTTGGCAGGTTTGAACAGCGTCGGGGGGTCCTTGTTAAGGCTCTCAGAGACTGCGGTAAAGTAATTGGTGTCCTTGGCCGGACCTGGCATTAGACTTGAGCCCGTGGCAGAGTTCATACACTGCATAAAAAGATTTTGATCTGGTTGAGTTCCATTTTTTGCTGCTCCAAACCCAAACCCAAAGGATCTGGACGAGTCTTGCGTGGTTGTGAGAGCAGCTCCATTCGGTTGAGAATTATTCTCTCCAAAGACACTTGAAGCTTGTTGTGGCACTGGCACACGGAAACCCAGAGCATTTGAATTCTAGGAAAAGAGACGTACAAAGGATTAAAATCTTATGTTCACATTGTAACAATTCCCTTTACTTCTGAACAGAATTATTATATTCTATTCATTGCATGAAATTATGATCCTTCTGGAAATTATTTGCAAAAGGCACAGAATAGAAAGTTTTGGGAAAAGCAGATCTATTGAAATATTCTGTGAAAACATTTGGTCTCCATCAAGGCAGAACATAGAATTCAACATAGAGCATATTTTCCTCATCACAAAAGAAAGCTTTGCCATCTCACCTTTATCTGAGTGTTTAAGAAAATATATGACCATGGACCATGATGTGACCCAGAAGACAACTGTGAAACTTATCAGAAATGGTCAAAGTAAACTTGAAGAGTACTTTTTGATCAGGAAACAGCCCCATTTCTGATGCCGTAATGAGCATCACAGCTAACAATCGTGTTCATTGGCAGTAAGTAAGAAGTTCTTTCTTACTAATGAGCTAATGAGGCTAATGAGCCTTCTTACTTACTAGTTAGTAGTAATAGTAGTAAGTAGTTATTAGTTACTATGTCTTGGAGAGGAAAATGTAACAATAAAATCTTCAAATGTAATTCTGACTGAATGGTCTTTCAAAAGGGCACTGTATTTATGATTTTTGATTTGTGTAGACAGACAGAAGGCACATGTACAAATTATATGTGGCTGGTTGTCTGATCAAAAGTTGAATTTGGATGTATTCTTAATTGCAAATACATTCACAATATTGAAGTTAATATTTCATATGTTAGTTCACAAGCAGAATATATCATGTGAATCCCTCATGTGGGTTGCCAGTTCTTTGATGAAATACAACAAGTAGGAAAACGGGCAACAAGTGATATAATAAAAAATAAAATGGCTTTTAGAACCATGCCTAATACTCAACCTTATATTCATAAAAAGGCAGTATTATTGGGGCATTTCACTTTCATTTATTGAAGCTGAAAAAACCTCTAAGCCATGCTACACCAGTGTACTAAAATATAGTGACCCTTTGCACAAGGGTGCAATGATAAGGAGGAAAGTGTTAAATAATCTTTATGTATTCTTTGACATACACGTTAGAGCAAAAGGTAAAACTTATGCGATGCATTCAGAGAGTAGAGAAAATGCCAATTCTCAACTCCCGTCCTGGAACATCCACACTGAAGTGCATGTATGACAAAGGCTTTCTGAGGTTGTTTTTTCACTTGAAGTTACTCTATTTGTTTTGATAAAGACAGACCATCTTTTGTTGACTATGATCTGTAATCAAAGGCCCATTTTATAGGACAATATTATTTCTATAAATGAATGAATTCATAGCATCTAATAATCTATGAATATAATAGATATATATTACACTCTCAGCAAGAGCTGATAGACACCAATTCTACCTAAATCATGAAAAATATATATTGTAGTTGAAAACAATGACTCCCAGAAGCTAGTGATAAGCTTATCTCCATATCATCAAAGCATGGATCAGAAAAGCCATAGATTGTTAGTGTTTGTCTTACCTCTGTCAGTGCTCCCCAAGAAGGAGAAGACTGTGTGACACTCTGGGTCACTGTGACGGGCCCTGGGGAGACCAGCTGAGCCTTTTTAGTGAACGAAGACTGAGACGCCTCCTCTCGCTCTGTCGATGCTGAAGGGGAAGCCTTAGGAGCTGGAGCTCCATGGACCAGACTCGGCATCTGTCCCAGTGAAGGAAAGGAGGTGGAGAAGGGGGAAGGTGCTGGCTTGAGGGGAGGTGGCACTGGATTGTGAGCTGTGTTTGAAGTGGAGTCTGCAGCCACATGTGATACAAGTGGACGTCCATTTTCTTTAATATTTGCAAGATGAGGGGACAACACTTTGGGTACATTTCCATCAGCTGAGCCCCCATTTTTAGTAGTGCTGCTGACTACAGAGTCACTGCCCCACATAACCACTCCCTCCTGAGAGACTCCACTGTTCCGTGCCTCTGAAGCTCCTTTAAAGCGCTTGAGGTTCAAGTCATCATCAGTTTCTGAGGCAGTCCTCCGTCGGCGCCCTGTGTCACCCTTCATCGTTTCAATGAATTTCCGTCCATTTTTTGAAATCTAAAAAGAGGGTCGTCATCAGTACTGACAAATGTGTTGGAATTTGCAAACATGATGGCAGCCTACCTCCTCTCCAACTAACATAACATGTATAACACGAGGATCCACAGTCTGAGATTCTTTTCCCTAAAAAAGAAGGGATTTCAGGACACATAATGTCAACATAAGTAAGAGGCTGCAGTACATACCTTATCTAAAGTAATCTCCATAATATGCGAAACAGGGTCATGCTGGGAAACCAGGCCCATAGCCCAGCACTCTTCAAATTCAGGCTGGTACACACGGACTCTGCGTCCTTGGATGGTGTAAGATCCTGGGTAAGGATGAAGATATTTAGAGAAGTACTTTGCCATTTACACATGTCACGTTCAAACCCAACTATGAATGCCAAGCTGCAACAATACTTACCCTTCCTAAAGATTTCCTGTAGCTCAAAATCATTACACCAGCTGGAAATGGCAGCATGTAGTAAAGGGTGCTCCAACAACAAGGGGTGTCGTATATCCTTCTCAATCTGCAAGAAAACATGATTATAATTGTGTAGCTGTATGAACAATGCAGTCTCTATTACCATACAGCATACAGCATCATTTGTATTAAATTATTTGTTTACATTTGTATATAAATTCAAACTTTTTAATATGGCATTTTGTTTTCCTTTAGTATTTTCAAAGTTTTTGACAAATCATAAATATACAAAACAATAATGACATACCTCGAATTTTTGGATTGAGTTTTTATCAGGTAGGAAGTCCAAATTGTTGTGTGCAAAATATATCACAGGAACCAGTGATCCTAAGCCCATTCTGTCCACCAAGGAGCGAAAAGACTGCAAAACAAGAGGATTGGTCAATTTCCCTGGACACATAAAATACCTAACACAGACTGATCTAACTTACAAGAGCTGGCCAAACGACAGCTGAGGATGCTGTCGCTCCAGTCCCATTCTGATATGATGCCCACACAACAGAGTCCTCCAGCAGCACACCCTTCACCCCGTCACCATACACCTTCACCCATGACCAGCGTTGCGTGGCATTTTCAAACTCGACAAACACCTGCAAATCAAAGAGTAAAGTATTATTTATGGGCCTCCACCAGTGGAAGATGTTTATTTCTTCCTAATGAGCCCTATATATTATATCTATTGTACCTACTGTTTCTGATCAGTTTTCAGATTTGTGTACGCAATTGTATAAACAAAGATTAAATCTAATTAAACAAGAAATTACAGATTAGTTGTTATTCAAAATATAATTCAAATACAGAATTGAGATACTTTTTTCCTCCTCAGACAATCTCGTCTGTGAAAATCTGAATGTTGACACAACTCCACACGATAAATTCTTGCTTCTGTTCTTGCTGAATTCCCGCATATTTAAAATGTATTAATGTAAACTTTTTTGAGGACAAGTCAACAGGGCCTGCACACTGACACTGCTCGATGTAACTTGAGGCCAAACGCTGCTGCAAACGTTTCGTTAGCTGATGATGCTATTTGCCTAACGAGAACATCGCCCGTAGTGTGTGTTTGTTATGTTGTGACCGGCAATTACACTGTGTCCTATACATGGTCATTGTAATGTTAACAAGTTTGTTTCCTTTACAGGTTTGTGTGAACAAAGCGAAGGCCACAGCAGCCCCAGTGTAGAGTTTTAAGCCCTGCCTACTCTGGTGGCAGTAACGGCCACGATAAGGCTAACGTTACCGTTAAAGGTAACGTAAACTAGAGCTTTCATCCAGGGCTCCATTAGCCGCGGTAAGGCGTGATGCTCAGTAAAGTTGGCTGGAGCACATCTCCCTGTGTGGGACTGTGTATAACTGAGTGCTGAGTGCAGGAGGAACCTCTCTGGTGTAAACACTGACCGTGAGCCCTGCAGTGGGGGTTGTAGTCCCATCTCCACTCGCCTCCGTGGATCCCAGACCCATGACACTGACGGCACGGACCGTGCCCCGCAGCCAGTCCCGCTCCACTGTCGCCTGCTTCGGCTCTGAGCCATTTGTCGACCTCCCGTCCTCCAGGCGCAGAAGCAGGCGCTTCCCTATCAGCTGAAGAGAGTCCCCCATGGTTCGCTTGTTAGCTAGCTCCCTCACTGAGCCACCATGAGCAGTGTGAAGTCGCTCTGTGAAATCCCGAGGATCGGCCGCGGTTTCACCGTGTGGATGTCTGCGGTGAATGCAGATAAAACAGTCCTCACGCAGCAGCGGACACGGTCACGCCACCAGAGTAAAGAATTCTGATGTTTTTCTCCTCCGTGCTAAACGACTACCCAGCTTCGTCCGCCATTGAGCCCTGCAACAATCAAACGCACTCCTCGTCGTAGACAGCGGCACTGCAGAGAAGAGTGTGGACAACAGCGGTCTCTGGTGGCCAGGCTGAGAATGAGTCTATGGCTAATCCATGACCCATAGCATAGACTGCATAGTCAGAAGAACAACATAAACATCAACAAAGAGGAGAGATAAGAGAACTTTTTTATGTTTCACGGTTGAAAAATTCCAGTGTGCTATAACGCACAGAACAGAAACAGTAAGGGAATATAACAGGGCATATTATACATATATATTTTTCTAATTTGTGTTTATGTTTAAGTCATGTATATAAAACAAATATTAAATGAAGATAAGAAAAGATAGACTTTATTGATCTCACACAGGAGAAATTTACATGTCACATCTGGCATGAAACACTCAAGAATTGTGCAAACATGTTGAATGCAGGATATATTATGTACAATAAAAAGTGGCAATTAAAAAAAGATTACATTAAAAAATTAATAAAAAAATAAAATCCGCAAGTGGCATCGAACGGCCCTCGCCGAACCACGCAAACTACCACACAGCGCAATGTCGCACATTTCCTCAAATCTTCAGGTTAAGACTGAACTCTCTCCCTCCTGTGCATGAGTAAACTGGAGCACATTTGAAATTGTCCAATTTGAGTTGGACTTTTTGGATCGGAACAGATTTGTTTGCCAAATTTCACACATTTTGACAAAATAAATTTCTTTATGCCCATTAAAAACGTATAACTTTGGCTCACTCTGTAGGGGACGCTCATGCTGTATTTTCATGTTTTTCACTTTCAGCTGACCTAGACCCCAGAGTTCAACAACGATTCACGTTTGTGCAAAGCCAATTTGAAAAGTTGGCGGGAAAAGGTACACATTTGTCGCTCCGCTGCTTGAACACTGTTTAACCAAATACTATTCTGTGGCAAAATTTTCATGCTACATTTGTTTAGATGGTGCGGAGCGATTTGGAGCCTAATCTATGAAACGGTTGAGGTTGGTTTGTTTCGTAATGAAAGGTTTTCCATTTCCATGTATACCTTTGGCTCACTCTGTAGAGGGCGCTATAATTGCCATTTCATTTTTTCATATCCAGAAAACCGTAGACCCAGGAGTTGAACAACCATTCAAGTTAGGTGTCAATAAAACTTTGTATGATTTAATAGGGACAAATTTGAAATTCTCAATGTTTGGGGAAAAAAGTCCAATATTGCTTGCACACGTTTAACCGATAAGAATTCTGTTGCTGTTTCACATATAGCTTCTGTTTTCATGTTACATGTGTGTAGATGATGTGGAGCAATTTTGAGACAAATCTGTGAAACAACCGAGGCAGAGTTGCTGTTCTTGTCTACTTTGGCTAAGTCGGGGCGCTGCAATTCCTTTTTTTTTGCATGCGTCACGCACCGCAACCCCTTGCATTCTCGGGCCTAAAAAATATGCTTATTCAATTCACCTCAAGGCAAGGACAAATATTTTAATGGTCTACCTTTTGGTTGAGAGGGGGTACAATCATTTGGAAACTAGATCTATAGAATTATATGAAATCAAATCTCATCGTACAGCCGTTTATGAGGTAGAAGCCTTTTAGGTACTTCTACCTCAGTAAAAAATTACTAACAATACTGCAATGGTTACCTATTATACTATAACCCTTTGATATCCTCTATGATAATAATAGTAATATGCTAATTTTCAATTTATCCATCCATTTTCTTCCGCCGGAAATCCCTCTAAGGACACCCGGGAAACACGGTCAAACGCCTTCTCCAGATCAACAAAGCACATGTGGACAGGTTTGGTGAACTCCCATGGACCCTCGAGTATCTGATGGAGAGTATAGAGCTGGTCCAGTGTTCCGCGGCCGGGACGAAAACCACACTGCTCCTCCTGAATCTGATATTCGACCATCAGTCGTAGTCTTCTCTCCAGTACCTTGGACGGTGCCACTCCACTGGCAACGCCTCCGATCGCCACGCGATGTTGCAGAGACATGTCAGGCAGTCCTACAACACCTCAGCCAGGGAGATATCTGCACAGCCTCTGCCTCCTATTCCCTCCAGCGCCCGACAATATCCCCAGTCGAGGTCAGCAGCTCTTTACCCGCACCGTACACTGTGTTCCCCTTCCTAAGGTGCCGGACAGTTTGCCAGAATCTCTTCGAGGCCAACTGATTGTCATGCTCCATGGACTCTCCGAACTCCTCCCTGTCCCGGGTCTTTGCCTTTGCAACAGTTCGGGCTGCGGCACGCTTGACCTGCCGGTACTAGAAAGCTGCCTCTGAGGAGTCCCGTGAACCATCATGGCTCGACAGGAATCCTTCTTCTGCCTGACAGCATCCCTTACTACCGGTGTTTACCACCGGGTTCGGGGGTTGCCGCCAGGTCCAGAAACAGAGAACTTGCGACCACAGCTACGAGCCGCTGCATCTGCGATAGAGCCGGAGAACATGGTCCACTCAGACTCAATGTCCCCCTCCTCCACCGGGAC
>JAPMNZ010930422.1:0-14051 GCA_029875035.1 Pomatoschistus microps | reverse complement strand
AATATCCTTGCACTTTTATGTATTACAGATGTATCTATAGATGTAGACATACAAGTATATATTGCACTTTAGTGTAAAAGTGTATACTTTTTATACTTTGTTTCTTTATTAAGCTAAAGATAGAGATATTTTTGTTGCGCTATACCTAATATTTACTTCTCTTTATTATGTTATGTGTTATGTGCTCCTCTAGCCTCCTGTCCTGTAACTTGCGATGCAACACTGAAACGTCCCCGCTGTGGGACGAATAAAGCATTTCTTCATCTCTCCTCAAAAGATGTGGCAGTTGCCAAAAATCAGGCATGTTCAAACTAAGACCCGTGGACCAGAATGCGGCTGTGTGATTGTATGTGCCCCTGTGCCTTGCTAACACAAACTCACCACTGAAGTACTTTCAGTGTCATCCAGCCAACTTCAGCTCCACTATAGTCCAAGCAGTACATCGCTGTAAAGCTCAGAAACTGTATGTATTTGTGTGCACTGACATTGGTTGTTCATTGTGTAACAACGCTTTCATATAAGTCATTAATGTTGCCATGGCATGAATCAATACTGACATTTCATATTTTAACGGCCAGAACAGCCAGAATCCAGTCAAAACCGTTTGAGACTCCGTGTTGTCAGCCTTTGGACAAGTCTGGTGAACTAAACTAAAGCGGCCCTCTCACTAAGAACTTTGGACACCCCTGCCAAAAATACATGAACGTGAAAACTATAGAACCAACCTGTTTTGAGAGGGAATTTATTATTATGGATTATCGCAATAAAAATAGGACAAAACAAGGAGACACAAGCACACAAAATAAACTATATATTCACATTCTTTTTTGTAGAATAATCAACAGTCAACCATTTCCACAGAATATAGAATAGATCACACAAATATAATGTCTTATTGAGAATAGCATCACTGGAGACAAGAGATTAAACCAGTTCGAACTCTTCATCTTATAAACAGGAGTGAGGCACTAGTTGTTGTTGCAGCTCAAAAGTTAGGCACCCCAGCTTTCATTGTATACATGTGTTAACGCTTTTACCCTGACCCCAACTCTTCTGTTACAATAGCATCAGCAATACTATACCGAATACCATCAATCCTTACAAAAAACATTATCCGAGTTTCTGACTTTAAATTCCCTGCATGCAACACCAGCAGAACTCTAGAATGAAGCTGTTATTATATCTGCCCTCTGTCTGAAACGCACTGCTCTTAACAACTCTGCTGCTTATTCACTATAGAAAACAAAAACACAGCACCATGAGTGTCACATTTGATCGGGGGCCAGAGCGGTGCTGATTACCTTGTCAGCAGTCAGTGCAGAGGGGGAGAGAGGAGCCAGCGCTGGACTCCATACAAGGAGAGAGGGATGGAGGGGAGGAGGGCGGGAGAGAGTGGGCCGGTAACCCGAGGAGGTGGAGAAAAGCTCGGGAAGACAGATAAAGAGTAGAGAGAAGAGCAGAGGAACCGGTCAAGGTGGCAGGCACTCAATACACTGGAAGAAGATATCAGAGACTGGACAACACAGGTACATGGCATTCTTCATTCATTCATTCATTTGTTGTGTAACCTCTTAAGGGATAACTGATTAATGTGTTTTTCAAAAATGAATTTTTCAGATTTTGTATCCTTTTACTGCTTTTATAGCTAGTTAGGATGTGTGTATTTGTGTTGTCTGCTAGTCTGGTTTTGTTATTATTCTGCTTACTTCCTGCCTTGTTTATGAATAGTTCTATATAGATAAACTAGATTATATTCTCGCCTGTTTTGTTACTTTGGCTGAAAATATATACATTGTATTCAGTTATTTTAAGCATTCTTCTCACTAAATATGAACATAAAATAGTGAATACATTAACTTATCGCCAACAAATGTGATTATTAACATCACAGTCCAAACTGCCTTCATGATAACAAAAAAAAATCTCCATATTTCATGAGTACAGCGGTAGTTTCTGCAGATTTACCTAATGACAGCACTAAACTAAAATGCTGTATTTGCCTATTTGCGGGTGATGCAAAGTGCGCCCCGTGTGCAGCAAGGCTTTAGTTTTAAAGCATAGACCAATAAACTCACTAATGTTCCTTATATTGGTGCTAGTCCTGCCATCTGCTTGTAAAAGAAGAACAGAGTCGTGCTGCGTGTGCGTGAATACCTGTATGCATTAACTCTGCATGAGTCTGCTCTAATTGCTCTGTAAAGATAACCCGCTAGAACAACATTTTGCTTCTTTCCACATCTCGAAGTTTGATTGAGGGATTTTTGTGGTCTGTAAGGTTTTTAGAGCCTTGTCTTCAGCCTGTTATTAGCCCCTGTCTTCTGAGATAGAAGTAGGTTAAGAGTTGACAGATAAAGTTCAATGTGGGAACGCCAGAAGTACCTCTCGCTGCATTTTAGTGCAATGTGTGAAATTTAAAGAAGACGTATTATGCTAAACGTTTTAACCATGTTCCTTCACTGCAAACAGACTTGGGGTTGTTTTCAGTTCCATCCAGGCTAATATCAGGAACTTCTGGCACAAACATGTAACTCCACCCCTTCTGTCTAAAAGCTCCTGTCTCATTCCTTTAATAGTATGATGTCATTGTACCACTATGATTATTTCTGCATTTTAACACAAAAGTATTGCCCATATGTTAGTTTTGGTCCTTTCTAAGGTAATATGACGCTCTTTGGTTTCGGTTTGAGGCTTGTGTTGCAATCTTTTATTGTATCAGGTTACATGATATGAAAGGGAAATTCAACTCCTCCCTCTGGTGGTGGCATAGGGGGTTGCAGGTAAAAAGCTTTTTGTTTTTTAAAAACTTTTTTTTACCATTTATTTTCTGCTGAAGATATTGTTTCACATTCTAAAACATGACATTTTTCAAAGTAAATAGTCAGATCTTCAAGTTTAATGGCATAAATAATGCAACACATTTCTTCTTTAAACCGGTACATACGAAGACAATCAGACCCTTTCATGCGTGTAGTCGTTAACCTACTTTTCCAAAAGCTGATTTTTAGTATAAATAAACATTGTGGGGGAAAGCTGGTAAAACGACATCTTTGCAGGAGCTTGTGATAAACTTGACCTCCATTCCTGCACTCAAACCAAGTTCAGCAGCTCTAGAAATGGCAAACTTGTGAAAACGCCATGCTCCAGTGGTTGAACTCGTGACCCCAGCCTCCACTGTCCCTCCTAAAAAAACTGTGTCACAGCGAGCCCCTTTTGATGGACGATGTGACGTGTAGCTCGAGTGGACAGCTGTCAACGAGGATGACCACCGGGATCAAAGCCCAGGGCCATGTCTCTTCATATCAAAGGCATTTTTATGGATGTCTGTTAAAGGCACTCGACACAATGGTTAGTAAGACTTGTGAATGTGACCGGAGAATTGATAAAACACTCAGTCAGATGTGGTCAGAAAAGTGTCAGAGCTGGAATTTAGCAGATATATGGGCAGTGGTAATCCAATCTGTCTTCTGCAAATAGACTGCACCGAGGACAATGCGGTACAAGACATGAATGTTATGTGTGTTGGATAAATGCGTTGCTCCAGATGTCCAAATTTAACTGTCTGACTGCAGCTGCTTTGAGCCGCACTTGCAGCTACAGTCTTGGATAAGGGATCGTGTATTCAAAATGTGAAACTTCAGGTGAGGTTTAGCCACCTGCTTGTCACCATGGTTACTTTATTACTGACGGTGCCACAGTAGGATGTTGAAATATACTGTAGCCGTTTATGTTTGTCTTTTTTGACCTAAAAATATCAAATTTTTAAATTGTGTATGTGTTCCTACTGTATATCTTATCCTTCATTTCTGATTAATTAACAACTGCCCTCCTTTACACAAACCTGACCTGTAACTTATATATATCTAATTGGCATTGGCTGTGATTACCATAAACTGCAATCATTTGGGGGTCGGAGTGGCACAAGCTTAACATTTTTTATTCTTATGACCACAAATATACAAATATTTCATTGGATTTATTTTTATTTCATTGGATTTATTTTTATTTCATTGGATTTATTTGTGAAGAACCAAAGTGACAGATTATTGTGAAGCGAAAGCAAAATGATGCATGTCTAAAAGAATGGCTTGCAAAGGTATTCACTCCCCTTCTCTCAGAATGCAGCCTTTTGTCTCTAGAGCGAGGCTGCTTTTCTTCCGCAAGAGCAGGGGAGACCGTTAGAGTTTATGGGAAGGTGCGTGGAGCAAAATCCAGGGTAATCTTCAAAGAAAAGCTGCTGGAGTCTGCAAAAGAGTTGAGACTGTTTACTGTTTCTGTTTCAGAGCAATTTCCCTAAACATAAAGCCTTTTCATACAAAGGAATGCTTTAAAACAAAACATATTTATGTGGTAGAACAGCCCACTCAAAGTCCAGACCTAAATCCTATCCAGAAACTGTGGCAAGATCTAAAAACTGCTGTTCCTAAACTCTCTCCATCTTTTGCAACATAATTTGAACCTTTTTGGCTAAATATTAATGGGCAAAAATGTCTCCATACAAAGCTGGTAGAGAAAAAGGCTTTGTAATTGTAATTGGACCACAAAATACTGACTCTAGGGGCTGAATACTTTTGCAAACCACACTTTTCCTTCACAATTGTCTGTCACTTTGAGTTGATCTTTCCCATAAAAGGCCAATAATATATCTTCATGTTTACAAAATGTGGAAATGGCACTTTTCCAGTTCAAACAGTCCATTAAACAGGAGTGGAGACACTGAAAAGCAGTTTTGATCCACACCAAAGCGGTTCCATGGAAACGAGCCTAACAGCTTCTGACTAATAGCAGAGCACACAAAATAATGACATTGTACAGGACCAGTAAAACTAATTGACACAGAGACAAAACTATATTTAGCCGTTTGGAGTGCTAACACCCAAGGAAAAAGGGTGGATCGATTGAATACGCCCACATGGGAAGCACAGATAGGAGCTTTAGAAACTCCCGGAAAGCTGTTAAATAAATAAATATAACCTATACCAAAATCTGTGCTATTAAACACCCACATATAAAACTGAAGCTCACTTTACAACGCCTGAAACAAAACTCGTAAAAGTTCTGGGATTGAAATTGTGTTGTAGATTTGCACGTGTCTCGGTCTTAATGGAGTGTGATTCTGAGTCAGCAGTCGGTGTTGTGGTCAGTGTGTGCATGGTCAGTCAGTGAGGTCAGAGCAGGAGAATGACAGTTCTTTGAAAGATGTCATCCATATTGTTTTATTTTAGATCTCCTACTCCAGCAGACATTACTATGGCAGCTATGAATGCCTGCTGCATGTTGGCTCCGGACCAGCGCACCAGGATAGAACTAGCAGTGTTTATATAATGAAATGCTCAAAGGTTAGCGGGTCCAGAAGGGCTGTGCGATAGTAATTTAGCAGTAGTATATATAGATGTATCATTTTCTATCTTTATTTGGCTCAGTATACAACAAAAGAAGAGGTAACCCTATTATGCATTCTCAAGTTACCATTTCATAAAACGTAATAGCTCATTTTGAATTTGTTGGCAGTGAACTTAGTGTATTTCAAAGAAGAATAAAACATGTGATATATAATCTCCCACGTTATTAATGCTTCTAAATGATTAAAGTGTGTTTTTGAGGTCCACAAAACCACAGCATTCTGTTTTACTTATGTTTGGTCCAGATTTAGAACATTACTCTCTCCATATTTGAAACTGGGTGAGTTGTTCATGGTAACTCAATAAAATGTATTGATGAGAAGCTCAAGTTCACACTTCTGCAGACTTATTTGGGTTTTGTCTGGGTTTCCCAATATTCTTTCCATTTTCTCTCATCTGGGCACAGACAGCTTTGAGAGCGTGATGGATGCACGATTCATGGTTTGGTAGAAAGTTCAACAGTAGGAGCTATATTTCATACAGTGCATACTTTTGTTTTGCCAGGCGCCTGGCAGCAGTAGACTGTGCTTTTGCCCACCGGTGAGATAAACTACTATTTTTTATTCTTCATGTCTTTCAGATGATGTCATCATACAGGCACCTGAGCTGTGGTTGGCTATGGAGGCTTTGTGTGGTACTGCTGAAGCTCTCTCTGAGTTTGGCTGGACCTCTGCAATCTCTAAACAGGACTGAGTGCACAGCCAAGGGTCCTGCGTCTTACATCCTGGTCTTTACGGGTCACTGGAGTCCACAGGCCTTCCCCAAGCAATATCCATTGTTCCGTCCTCCTGCTCAGTGGTCCAAACTCGTCGGTAAGAGATGACATTTGAAAGCTAATGACAGAAGTGGCTGTACACCAAGTCTACTGACACAATTAAAACATTTTGTTAGCCTCTGTCCAAGCCCTTGAGACTTATTTTAAACTGCACTTAATGACTGATGAGTAAAGCAGCAGTAAGGAGAGGGTAATATAAAAGACAGTCTAAACGCTTACAGATGGGCCGTCTCTGCTTGCCGTCATATCTTTGAGATTTCTATGTTACTGCGAATGAGACGGAGCTGCCCACAGGCCCGCTGGTTTACCACAGAGCTGGCATATTGCAGTGCAGACAACATTGAGGGGGCTGATGTTCAGTGGGTGATGAGAGTCTGGGTGTGGTGGGGTCAAACCACTTTAACTGCAAAACCAAGAGAAGACACAGACGTCCAAAGCCACATGGAATGAAGTGGTAGATGGGAGCTGTTTATAAAGTGTGCATACTTGTTTGTATTAGTCGAGTCTTTTCAGTCCAAAATGATGCCTTGCCAACGTATGATGGTCTACTTGCTACTTATTTCAGACAGGCACCAGAGATCCTGATGCTTAAATGCCCTTGAGAGCCAGACGTTGGTTTAGCAATGAGATTTTTCACAAGGAAAAAGAAAACACATGACTTTTTGTGATGATAGTAAGCAGGTGTAAGACCGAAGGGAACGACTAGATCAGAGTTCTACTGAAGTCTTAAGTTGCTTGGCTAACAGGCCCTCTGACAGTCTATAGTCCTAGAGGACCAATGACAGAGCCTGAGGGGTGAGAAGGGAGGACAAACCAGGGCTTAAATGCCTTATGAGGGCTTAGAAAGTGACGTGTTCTTGAATTTTGAGGATTTTACGCTTGTGGGAAATGTGTACGAATGGAAAGTCAATTGGAAGCAGAAGTAGAGCAGAGAGGGAGTACAAGTGTCAGGATCGTTTCTGGCTAACCTTTCCATGCCCTGAAAACCAGCAGACCAGACCAGTGGCCCGCATCAGTCACATCCAGACCCTGCGGTACAAATAGTTTGACCTAGATCTCCATCTAGATTCTAAGCAGATTGTATCAATAACCTGAAAAAAATATCAAGATGTGGGAACAAAAAGTAGAAGATATTTTTGACTCCAAAAGAAAAAAAGTTTACTCATTTTACTCTTTGTAGAGTTTTACTTTTAAATCATAGCCCATCCTCTGTCAGTTTGATTAATGTTGGGACCTTATCAATGAAGAATAAAATATGTAACGTGATTTAATAAGAGAGTAAAGCCATAAACATACATGAGGCTAATTTCTTCAGGATGACTATGGCGCAACTCAAAGGCTGCCACAGGCATACCTTCAAATGACCTCACCACTGGCCCAGCTCTGTGGTAGGCCCATGCTTCTGACAGTGATATGAGCTCCACAAGCATCTCGTGCCTCAGCTTTCCCCTTGTTTTTCTTTGCTCTTTTAGCAGTCAGCCATAATCGTCATTTTCAACTGTGGAAGGAGGGAGCTCCTGCCAGCGCAGGAGTGCAGAACTTTGCTGAATTTGGAGTGACTGTGGAGATTATGAAGGGGGCCAAAGAGGCCAGAAAGAGGCGTGCCGTTGGAGCCATGTACCGGACAGCCGGTGTCCCCAATGGCATCGGTCACAGCTCCACAGAACTGCTCATGCTGCCTCGGACACCACTGGTACGCACTCTTTCACTCAAATAGACATTTGTAAGCGCGCACATGCCCAGACTAGACAACCCACAAGTACAATAACTGCAGAGTGGAATCTTTCACATATGCTGGCCTTCCCTCTCAACAATCACACCAGCACTTCTACAAACCAATCAAACTATGTTTAGTCTCAAAGCAGCACCAACTCCATCCAGTGTTTTCCATCTGTCCCACTAAACTCACAGCTCTGCAGAGGGGCCCTGGAACACATGTTCACAGGTAAGAGCTGAGGTAATGCACTAGTCAAGATGTCTTTGAATAAACAAAAGCCATATGCCAGCATGTCAGGTACATACAAACTGCTTAGCTGTAAACTGATGTTTACCGCTTGTAGTGTGAGGGCAGAATGTGTAGATTATATCCAAGTGAAGATGCGAGTACAAACCAAACAGTAGCTTAGAATTTAACTCAATGAATAGTTCTGGTATTGACAATAGAATTTTTTTTGTTACAGGTTAAAAAAAAAACATTTGAAACACACTTACTTGAAAATAGGAATACACATTGCTCTCATGGTGAGGAGATTAAGTGCTTGTCATTAAAGTCTGAGATGCCTGTCACTGCATTAATACCATCTGTTTTTAGATCTGCAGAAGGCTCAGAATACAATGCCAGGCTTGTGCAGAACGTGACCGACTTATGATGAAAAAGTGTTGACAGTTTAATTTGTTTTAACTTGCACACTAGTATAAAGTTCCAATGCCACTTTTACTTCCACTGAAATAAAAACACACAATCCCAACCATGAATCCTTCTCCTATAGAAACCAGTCCCCTGCATTGACTTTGGTGCAGTTGAAAATAGGAGGACGGCTCTCTCTCATCGCGGGTGCAGTTGTGGTCTTATGTATTCATTATTTTTGGCACTAAAGAAAACAGCAGCTGGAGATTCGGTTGTCCTTGCTTTGTGCCTAGAAAGCATCTATTTCATTGGCCCTTGTGGAAGATTGATGGTGATGGACAAAAGTAAGTTGAATGACGCACCAACAACAGCAAGATGTGGTCCATCAAATAAGGATAGGGGAACTACAAGGAAACACATTCTGTCCATGGGAAACGGACATAAAAGTAAAACGTCACCACTCACTGTTGTTGCACCGGCTCCAACTATAAATTCAGAAGTAGGATTTGTAAGGTCAAGTGAAGTATCAATACAACAAATAGTTACAAGTTCTTCAACAGACACAAGTGTGATGCCCATACTTCAGAAACTCACCAGAAGATTTGGTTAGTTACACAGAGTCTCACATTGGGGTTTCCAGATTGCTAGTTTTGGCTTTTTTTATTTATTTGTTTTTGTATTTATTGACACTTTTGTTTGATTGAAAGTATTGGTGCAAAAATAAATAACTGACCATACAGCTCAATGTTTAAAATGTATCAAAGACATTATTATTTTTCCAACTAAGGCCGCCTATACACTTGCTGGTTCGGTTCACTTAAACTGGATCGAGTCTGGTTAAATATGTAACCTGATTTCACTGACCGGTCAACAAGATGTTCACTTGTTTAGTGGTCGTGGTTCTTTTTACATCCAAAAATAAAGCATTTTTCTTCAAGAGAACCAGAAAAGGTCCAGTCAAAGTGAACCAGCAACGTGCCCCAAATGTCATCTCCGGAGATGGATAAAGAGGGTTATGGTACAGGTATGTTAGTGATTTGCGTCAGCTCAAATGGACGCCGTATGTCAGGGAACTTTCCTGTGGTCTCTTTGGATCCTACATGCTGTACTTTTGAAGTGCGTTCCGATGCTCTTTCATCCTTCAAGTTTCCTAAGCAGGGCCGGGTCAGTGCGAGTTCTTTCCACGATATGCAGACTTTATAGGCCCTTCCCTCCTGTCCTAATCCACTACCCCCTTCACATCAAACATCAAGAGGCACTTGCTTTTCCAGAGCAGTTTTGAGGGTCCATGCCACTGCTGCGTGCACTGACCCCCCAGGCCATTTCCTGCATGAAGTCACCCGTTTTCAGGAAGCATACATCACACAGTAGACACTCTAATTCTGGAAACTGTGAGGGTGCATAGACCTGAGAATTTGCTATCTTCAGCAGAGAAAAAAATGCTTTTGAGTTTCAAAGGTTTTCCCAGATGTCAAATGAACAAATACAAATAATGGCTTACCTTGTCAACCTCCTTTCCCCCCTGTAATATGGAATTATGATTGCATTTAGGTGTCACATATTACTTTTGTAGTTACACACAATTTATTTGATTACATCAGAACTGAGTACATTAAGTACAAATGTTTTGTTTTGATATAGTATTAACAGATCATCTTTTCTCTGTCTTAGCTGTCCCTGATGGTGAAGGTGATCCCCAGTCCTGACTGGTTTGTTGGTGCAGACAGCCTGGATCTCTGTGATGGGAACCAATGGAAAGAGGAGGTGACCTTAGACCTTCAACCATTCGACGCAGGGACAGACAGTGGCTTCACTTTCTCCTCTCCAAACTTTCCCTCAAGTCCGCCTGAAAACATCACACAAGTACGTTCACAATTGTTTGTATAAGAGTTGGGGGTGATTATTTTGAATAAACTATCACTAGTACAAATCTCTTTTCATAATCAGCTAAATGCAAGGCAGTCTGTGTCACCTTAAATTAGGCCAGTGGGGCACAGAACATACTTCTAAGCTGTTGTGAAAATTGCCATTTTTTGTTTTCTATAATACCGAAATAAAAAGTATTAAAGGGTTATTGATATTGCAGTAGTAATTGTCATTTATACTACTGTTTGTCATTCCACACTATGTTTTACTCAGGTAAAAGTACCTCTGTGAAATGTGTCTGCTTTTTCATTCATGTGACACTTACTACAGTACTTACACTTACATTTATGGGTGACTGCTGCAGTAGTGTAGCCCCACCTGTTGGACAACATGTACAACAAGTGTAACATAGATGACACAGGGACAGACAGTGGATTCACTTTCTCATCTTCAGACTTTCCCTTCACCTGAAAACATTGCTAAATAATTAGCAGACAGTTAATGTAGATATAGCAGTTATTTGCATAGTTCCCTTATGTCTATATGCACAGGTGCCTGTGTATGTAAACAAACAATTGTAGACAACTCTTCAGTGGACACTTTTGTCAACTAAAGAGTAAGTGACAATTATTTAGAAAAAAAACCTACTGTCATAAATGTCTTTTCACCGTCAGACTGCTATGTGCACAGGTGCCTGTGTCTCCTTAAATTAGGCCAGTGGAGCATGGGACATCATTCTTAACAGTCTACACCCAGATGAGCAAGGCATACTTTCTCTTGTATAGAGGTCTATCTTTGGTACTTTTAGCAGAATCTCTGTGAGTTGTGACGTTGGTATGACATTGTGTCATATATGCATGATATTAGTTACATTTGCCAATAAGCTAAAAAACCTTAACCAAGCATTATTATGATATTTCTACTTGTAGATCACATCACAAATGCCAAACCACCCTGCAAACTCTTTCTACTATCCTCGGCTGAAGGATCTCCCACCAATGGCAAGCATTAAGCTCACACGACAAAGAAGACAACCCAACCGCCATGCCGTCATTTCAAATCATATTCTGCCAAACTCAATCATTCCACAACGCTTCTTGTGTAAGTAATAACATACATAATTTCTTACTTTTTGCACAATTCTTGAGTGTTTCTATCCCTGCCAATGTGACATGGGAATTTCTCCTGTGTGAGATTAATAAAGTACCTCTTATCTTATCTTACCATCTTATCTTACCATCTTATCTTATCTTAAATGTTGGGTGTGACTCTTGACTGTAATCAGATTGCATCTTAAGTAGCTAAGTAGAGTTAATATGGAGCAGAACCTACAGACTGGACTTCTGCTGACATTAACACATTACACACAGAGATCAACAGCAGGTGACCTTGTTGTTCACTGCTAAAATAAAGAATGAAAGCACAACTCTGTTTCATGTAGAATATATTAGGAATGCAGTAATCCCAGAGTAATGTAACAGTTATTTTCAACTAAGTAGTGTGATTTAATATATTAATAAATTATAACTCATAACTCATAATTAATATACTCAACACTGCTTGTCCGCTAAAAGGCATTCTAAGTTTGTTTTAATGTGATTCCTTCTGTTTAAGCTACTCCTCTGGACTGTGAAGTATCCATGTGGTCATCATGGGGTTTGTGTCTGGGACCCTGCTCCAAGGGGGGTGTTCGTCACCGAACCCGCTACATCCTTCTGCCCCCGGCCAACACTGGGGACCCCTGTCCAGAACTGGAGGAGCAGGCTGAATGTGTACCACACAGCTGTCTAAAACGCCCTTAACCAACACGAGCACAATGCTGCCAGGGCCAACACTTGGATGCTGCTGTAGCTAAAGACATGCGTTCTGTCCTATGCCACTGATCTCAGAAAATACATAGGGGTTTAATGAAATTTTGACATTCAAAATTCAACTCCAGTCAATCTGCAGGAGAGATTTAGTGAATAGGAGGTCTAGTTGTTTTATTCAACCACAAATAGACTAACATTTGAGAAAGAAATGCCAATAGAACCAGAACAGTCTGTCACATTTGCCTCTTTGTTTAAACAATTGTCTTACCACATTCCCACTGGAAAAACAGGCAGGCCTGAACGTCACACCTCTGTGGGTTTCTTACAATAACAGATTTTCAATTATTTGAAACATGTCATCGCGCTTTACTGATGCTCCAACACATCAGACACTCACACAAGGGTCTACAAGGTCCCAGGGCATTCTGGACACTTCTGGGGCTAACTCATGCTACAGGTTTGGCACATGCACTTCCTTCAAAATTAACACCCTGATTTGTAACAAACATTATACGCCAACAAACATTAAAGAGTTACTTGAAATGTAAAGGTAATGCAAAGCAGCTGGCCTACTATTGTAACAAGATACACATTTTATACAAAATAATATTTGAAATAGGGTTCCATTGGTGTTTTGATGAAAAATGTTGTGTAAATATTGTATATCTTTCCTGTACTGTTCACAATAAAGATGGAGGTGTGTTTTTTTTAAAAAGTATGATCTCTGCTTCACTTTAGATAATGCAAAGAAGCTTACATCAAATTGATCTGAACCCGAGCGGTGTTCAGTTATTGTGCTAGTCACAGTTTGTCCATCACGAACACCATCTTCAAGCACAAGGGTGTCCACCAGTGCATGTGGTATCAGGACACCCTAGGCTGGAGGACGATGATCGACTTTATTGTATCATCTGACCTTCGATCGCGTGTCTCGGACACTCCGGTGAAGAGAGGGGCGGAGCTGTCAACCGATCACCACCTGGTCGTGAGTTTGATCCGCTGGCAGGGGAAGAAGCCGGACAGACCTGGCAGACCCAATTGGTAGTGAGGGTCTGCTGGGACTGTCTCGCTGAGCCCCCTGTGAAGTGGACTTCCACCTTACACCTCCGGGAGAGCTTCTCCCAGGTCCCGGTGGAGGAGGGGGACATTGAGTCTGAGTGGACCATGTTCTCCGGCTCTATCGCAGATGCAGCGGCTCGTAGCTGTGGTCGCAAGTTCTCTGTTTCTGGACCTGGCGGCAACCCCCGAACCCGGTGGTAAACACCGGTAGTAAGGGATGCTGTCAGGCAGAAGAAGGATTCCTGTCGAGCCATGATGGTTCACGGGACTCCTCAGAGGCAGCTTTCTAGTACCGGCAGGTCAAGCGTGCCGCAGCCCGAACTGTTGCAAAGGCAAAGACCCGGGACAGGGAGGAGTTCGGAGAGTCCATGGAGCATGACAATCAGTTGGCCTCGAAGAGATTCTGGCAAACTGTCCGGCACCTTAGGAAGGGGAACACAGTGTACGGTGCGGGTAAAGAGCTGCTGACCTCGACTGGGGATATTGTCGGGCGCTGGAGGGAATAGGAGGCAGAGGCTGTGCAGATATCTCCCTGGCTGAGGTGTTGTAGGACTGCCTGACATGTCTCTGCAACATCGCGTGGCGATCGGAGGCGTTGCCAGTGGAGTGGCACCGTCCAAGGTACTGGAGAGAAGACTACGACTGATGGTCGAATATCAGATTCAGGAGGAGCAGTGTGGTTTTCGTCCCGGCCGCGGAACACTGGACCAGCTCTATACTCTCCATCAGATACTCGAGGGTCCATGGGAGTTCACCAAACCTGTCCACATGTGCTTTGTTGATCTGGAGAAGGC
>JAPMNZ010930421.1:0-14258 GCA_029875035.1 Pomatoschistus microps | reverse complement strand
GCCAAGAGCTGTCAATCATTGCGCTGATGCTCGTAGCTGCGCGCATGCTCAGTTGTTTGTTTTCACGGAGCCTCCGAATCAAGCCTCTATTAGACTCTGGAACTACATGAAAACTAAACAAAGAATTCTGAACATCCGCGCTGAGGTACCCATATATATACTGAACCTTTATCTATAATCAGATCCTCTGCAGATGTGTCAATTCATGATAATAGCTTGTCCCGGGTTTGCCGCGATCTCTTTTTTTGTAATCACTTTAAAGAAAAATAATTACAATACTACCATGAGTAACAAATGAATTTACCTGAAAACAGGAAGACTCATCTGTGATCACTTATGTGCTTTAGGTGGCCAGGTTTAGGTAGCAACCAAACACATTTACCAAACAATCTGGCAATCCAAATGCTGCATTCAGATTTGAGATTTCTTACTCGGCTAACAAACTATCAATAGATATTTAGTATGAACATAACAAATTGTATTTGGAGACACAGATACATAATTTTTTTTCTCATACAAAAATAAAATCTTGCATACTTCTGAATTGTACAAAAATACATGATCTAGAAACATAACATTAAGCATTGTTCTTCAATACCTGTTGAGATTGCTATGAAAATATACTTGTTGCTAAATAAAATAGACATAATTCTAATAGATATTTAATCATACATTTAATCACACTAAACAGTCATATGATACATACAGAGGCAACAGAAAGTAAACAATACACACAAAGACAAAGGTGGAGGGGGAGGCCTTGTTCAGCGCCCGCGAGGCGTCCAGACAGGCTCATACATGTTGAATAGATTCAGATTCAGATTCATTTTATTTGCCATTTGCAGCAAAACCACATTGGAATACATTAGCAAAAGTCCCCAATGTGCACAAGACAAGTACAAGTATTCCATTAAAAGTACAGAAATAAAACAATAAAACAGTAAAAAAATGTCACTGTGAAATCGATCGACCAAAAAGGTATCAATAAAAGTGCACGATCATTTTAAAGTGCTCTGTTTAAACTGATAACAGCTTGTGGAAAAAAGCTGTTTGCATAACGAGATGTCCTGCATCTCAGATAACGATATCTTCTGCCAGAAGGAAGAAGCTGGAACATGGCTTTTCCAGGGTGGCCAGAAGAGTCGTGGTATAAGAAGATACTGTAGCGTACCAAACGGGAGAGGGACAGAAAGAGGTAAATTGAAGTTGGAGATTCCCTCGAACAGTGAGGTCCCCGTTTATTTATAGAGAACCAAAGCCTGCAAAACATGGGTCACAAGGTAACACGCATGAACACTAGTATGATACCATAAAGTCCCTTACAATAAACAGAGAGATATCCCCCCGCAGTCAGAGCGTCACAATTATACGTCACATTTTCTAGACTAATAAGTGCAGCAGTTACATTATATAAGAAAGTACATTTTGTCCACATACAGGCTGCACTTGAATATAAGCCGTAGGTTATAATGTAGAAGATGAACCACCCTACAATTTAAACAATGGTAAGGTATTAAACAGCTTCCAGCTTCCATGCCGGTACTCATTCACCAGTCCATTTTGACATTAGATGGATAGATAGAGAGATTGATACTTTATTGATCCCCGTAGGATAAATTCAGGTGTCCAGTAGCAGCAAAAACACATCCATCCACAGAAACAAAACAAATACATTGATTATTCTGAAAATAATGTATAGCACAAAACAACAACTGTTTCACAGCTATTTAGGACTTGCTGCTGTTTCCAGCGCATTCAAAAGTAAAATAAACAGTGTCCTATAGCTACTAAAACTTCAAGTCAAAATAAAAACTCCCACACATATTGACCATATTGGGTTCAAAGTACTTAAAAATAGTAGTGAACTATTGTCCAGAAATTACAGTATCAGGTGGTTGGCCAATTCACATACGGAGGAGACACAATGGTAACAGGAGATTTCTAAGAAAAATGCAAACCAAGAAGAATTAAGAAAGATACGCATTGGTTGAAAACATGGTACTGGTATCACTTGTGTCAAATTTGATTTAATTCCCATTGCCATCTGAAGCCTTGGTCACTTGGCACATTACTTTGTTAACCATTGAACTGTGTTACACGCTAGAGTCTGATTGTTATGGCCCGCCTTGTTCCCGATCCACTGGCCTTAATTAAAATCCTCTCTGACAAATGGACTTGCTTGGAAATGCAGTAACCCAAGGAGGAGTTTTGTGAACAAGAGAGATGCTCACTTTTTGCTGATTAAGTATTCCGCTTTTATTTCTGTTCACACTATTCCCTAAACATTTCCTCCTGCCCCTATTTGTCATTGCCAATCTACAACAACATACCCCTACATTTATATGTTTTGAAAAGCTTACACATTGTTGAAATCAGGAGGTTTGAAACGATTTTCGCTTAGCTTTTTTGCAAGCTTTCTTACCTTTAAAAAACAGACACGCCCATGCAGTATCGTACACAATAGACTTTCGCAAAAGACAATCTACATAGGAACAATGTCTAATCATTGCATTCTTCATAATCACAGCACTGTTTTACGTTAGAAAGCCGAGAGATCAGCATAAATAAGACGATGAGCCAACTCCAACTGTAAGACCCATTTCACCATAGAGACAAAACAGCGCAACCAAGTGAGACGCAGGGACTGAATTGAAACTGCTAAATGCTCGGCCGACTCACATTCACTCTCTCTGTTGGATGGATGGTTTAATTGTGAACTGGTGGGAAAAAAAAGGCAGTAGAGTGTGGGGTTTGTGTGTGCTTTCGTGTGTTTTCGTCATTTGTTGGAGAGGACCAGGGGAGGTGATGGCTGTTATCTCGGGCCTACAGACAGACACTTAGCCTCGCGCCAACCCTCAACCACTCATCCCTATGGCATGCTCAGAAATGTCACGGGTTGGCACTGACTGTAACCCATTCCATGTGTGTGTATGTGTTAGCTTGTATTGCATGTTTCTGCACCACTTTTGTCTTATGGATTGCAGCTATAAAATGCAGAGTGATAGTGTGTTATTTCGAACCGGTTTGTGTGGCTTCAACCGTACGTATAGAATGAGGTCGTGCATGTGAGTAAAGGTCATTGAGTGCGTGAATTGGCATGGCGTATCCATATAGGTTACCCACTGAGTCACCACAGTTACCATAGCGATTCACAGACAATGCAAGATGAATAAATAATGGAAAGTACAATAATTTGACGTCCTTGCATTATGCCGTCTTTTTTTAGACACAAAAACAAATAGGGCTTTTACAGTGGCCTAAATGTATATTGGGGGCAATGGGGTTTCTTGCATTAATTTTATTGTACAAAAAAAAACATTATTTTCATACAAACAAACCCACCTCTCCACAAATTTGATCAGTTTCTTGCCCTTGCGTCATCACAACCTTGTCATAGGTATAGACAAGTTTAATGTCATATTTTTACAGAACTTGGCATAAAAACCCACATAAAAAAACAAACTCTCCAATAAAACAATATACAAGTGGACTGTTTTCTTTATTTTTCATGATTCTACCATACAGGAATATCATTTGATCTCCTACATTTCTACATTATGGTACTCAACAGAAATGCAATGAAACAGATCACCACTTTTCCGGCTGGAGTAAATCGTATCCTTTTTTGATGCTTACAGTTTTAAGTGGCTCTAGTCCCCCATCGCGTTGCCCTTGTTCACGCTCTCCGTGTGCCTCCTTGTGCTGTCAGGGATGAGTAACCTGATCTCTTAGTCACATTGTTATGCTCACAGCTGCTCAGTGACTTGGCCAGCGACTGTCACCTCACCGCAGCCAAGTCGCCCCTAACGCAGTCACTTTATCAACTGCCTTCCAGCCCCATCACCACAACAGAGAGGTGCCAGTGAGTTTTAGCCATGTTGCGGCTAAATGACAGCTGCCTGTGGCTGAGTGAGCCTGCACTCGTGAAAGGGATTCTAATGACGCAAACTGCACCTATTATCACGGTGGGTGTAGGGTCTATACTGTAAAGGAACTGCAGAATTTTCCTCTATTCCATAATTTTAGCATAATGTCATTATGCTAAAATAGCAACATTTATATCATGCTGATAAATAGGGCTTTTGGCTTATGCAAATTACAATTCTGCAGAAGAATAAAGAAAATCAATTATCATTACTGATCCTCTTTTGCATCAATATAATATGAATAATAATTCATTGGTTTTATAGCGCTTTTATGGACACTCAAAGACGCTTCACATGGCATTATTCATTCACTCTGTTCACATTGGTGGTAAGCTAATACTGTAGCCACAGCTGCCCTGGGACAGACTGAGAAGCGAAGCAACAAAGGGGGAAAAGGGGAACCAGGTCGAAGTTCAGAGAGACACCCACTCAGGTGAGACTACAACCACCACCAATCTCTCACACACATGCATACACCAGACTCATATGAGGTAATGTGAGCAGTATAGCTGTTTACAGCAGCAGCCGTGGCACCAGGTCTTTCCACTGGTGTTGCCAGAGGTCTCCCATCACAGCACCCATCAGCTTCAGGACCTGCTAGGATCAAACTTTCACAAGCAGGTGGCACCACAATTATATTAATAGACCTTTAAATGGAGATTAACCCTAAAATGAAATACTAAATGTGGCATATTGTTTGCGAGAATAGGAAAAATAGAGGTTCCTCTATTTCCCTTTAGCAAAATATCATTAGCTTTGAGAATGTATTTTATTACAGTGTAAACATTTAGGGATTTTTTTTTTGCTATTTTAATTAAACAATGGCTGGTTGGCAAATGGAGCAGCACTAATGGTGTTGTGTAGGCAGTGAGACTGGCATCAGTTCAACACACTGTACTTTAGTTTAACTAATAAACAATCATAAAAGTATTAGTACGGTAAGTTTGTGGAAAGCTGCCGTGACGGTTGGTGTTGCATTGGGAACAGATGGCCCCAGACAAGGAGCAGACAAATGTATGTGGGGCTCCAGACTTATACAGTGACAGCAGCATGTTGTCCATGAAGTTAGTTCGATACAAAAATGTCATAATACAAGTTTGCAGTAAACAACTTTGTGGCCTGCAGTCTGCCTTACAACCAAGAACAATCTCCCAACTTTTTGCTTCAATAAGAATCCAAATGTATTAAACATGCACAGACACTTGGCAGTGCAGTCACTTCTAAATTCTGGCGATCTTGTTTGACCTTTGTTTTTCCTGCCCTTAAACCATTCTAGGTCGTTTTGATGTTGAACTTTGCCCTATATCTGGATTGTTTCTCTGTTCAGGCCTTACAGCTTAACCTTAAACACAGGGAGTCACTGCATGATGCAGGATGTGTTCACACTGGTGCAGGCAACAAAACGGATGGATTGAGGGAGCGGGCGGGACCTGGGTTTTTGATTGACACCTGCCAAAGCATTGTGATAGAAACTGTTGAAAGAAAGAACGACAGATTGGACACAGCATGAACATGAAGAGAGAGGAGTGTGTTCAATGAGAAGCTTAGGTGTTCAGAAACTACGGCTACAATAGAACGAAGATAGTGTATTTAATGTCAATTACATTTCGAAATAAGTGTTCGTCCAATGAGGTCCATTTGACACGTCACATGGACTCCGTGAGGCCATGCTCTTGTGCAAGTGCTTTTTTGTGATAACAACGAATTCAACCTTCTCTTTTAGACAACAGAGGGTCAGTAAGATTTCATTTTAAATGATCCATCCTTTTACCTGTGTTCCCATCTTTCATCTTTTCTGATTATAACATTGCATTCAATTCAATTAAATGTATTCTTGTATAAAAACAGTACTTATCTCTGAGGACATTACACATCTGTTGAATTTGCCAACACAGATTAGAGAATCCAGCCGTTATAAGAAATAAAGAAATACATAAAACAGAAAGCTTGGTTAATACGCTCGTTGACCAATGTCCATATAGTGTTGATACATAAACGGTGATAAATCCTTTACCATAGAAACAATAGACATGGCCAAAGCTTTGTTTTAAGCACATTATCCTATCAGAAATCCAAATGAGTCTCTCATTTTGGTTGCCAGTTTCATTGGTAAAATCTACTTGTTTTGCCCTCAGTCTTTGGTGAAGCCCATGACGCACTGACAGCAGTACATTGTAGTGGCCGCGGTCTTTCTGTTCAATGAAGGGTAATCAGCCAGAGGGGTGTGTACCCCTGTTCTACATGCAGGGAAAGCACTGGCTATAGGTATACTTCATTGGCTAGGTATTCTCAATTGTTTCCTTGGGGACATTTTCCTCTTTGCGATGCAGTGCATGTTAATGTACATCCCTTTTGAATGTAAAGGTAAAACCAGAATACCCAAAGTAGAACTATCCAGGAAGAGGGAGAATATGCAAACACCACACATAGCTTTTTATAAGCACTGCACCACTGTTTGCCTATTACTACTATAAAATGGTTATAATCAATACATTAGTAAAATAACTGCTGTGACCTCAATAACCCACCCCATGCTCATCATCACAGAGGGGCTCTCCCCTGGGCAGATAACCTCAGACTGAGCCCCGGGCGAGATTTTTACCCAGCAATTCAGAGAATCTATTTTATCTAAATAATAGAATATACAAATGTAAAATAGAGTTGTGCTATACCTGCCCTGCTCCACCCAGCGGCTACACCACCTCAGCTGTGACCTGTCCAGCTCCACCTCTGCTGCTGTGACATAAAGTGCTGTTGCATTGTATAACTATTGTTCGCTACTTTTAGAGTTATGTATTTGTTTGTTTTGTTTGTATGGATGTGTTTCTTCTGCTACTGGATACCTGAATTTCTCCTACGGGGATCAAGTAAGTATCAATCTATCTATCTCTCTATTATAAGGATCTATCTATCTATACTGAACATTCACTATCTTGTGTTGTGTGCTCCTCATTACCACTGCTTTTTAACTTGCAACACTGTGGGACGAATAACAAATCTCTTAATTTAAATCTTGATCATGGAGGTTCAACCCGCCTCTTTCAATAAGAACATGTCAATTACACTGTTGTGATGCGGTCCATGCTATAGTGAAATAAAAGGTAAATCCAAAACTGCTGAAAGTTCACAAACGTCAATACAACTCTAAACTTTCCATATTCTGTCACGCTGAAAGCCGAGGTATGAAGCCCACAGATTGGAATCAAACGCCTGTACACAAACTCTCCCATGCTAACTCGCTCCCAGTATGTCCCCACAATCTCCTGCCACAGGCCCCAAACAAGCCATCTGCCCTGGATCCTGCCGCTGCCAGCCCCGCCACCAGAGAACCGTGTGAGCGCATGTGTGTTTGTGTGTGTGTTTGTGTGTTTGTTTGTGTGTGTGTTTGTGTGTTTGTTTGTGTGTGCGGAGAGACAGGGACAAGGAGCACCAGATGCAACAGCGCTATCATGAAGTAACTCTGAGAAAGGGGTGTTTGGTCGTGACTTAGACATGTGGGGTAAGTTATCAAGTATATGATTGAAACCATTTTTATTTCATTTATTGATCATTTTGTACTTTTATGCGTTCATTTTTTGGGTTTCCGGTTTTTGTCTGCTATGCCCATAATTATGTTCATGCTAAATGTGTATTTTTTTTAACATAAATACTACGATAACAACACAGTGTAGACATGTTTTCTCAAACCATCCAGGTTTAGTTGTTTTTCATTTATTTATTTCGTCTGCTATGTCCGTATTTAGGTTTGATTTTTGACAAAAAACCAAAACTGTTAATTAATTTGTATGACAAACGTTTGCTATACATATTTTTTTTATCATTAACACTACAATAACAACACAGTGTAAACATACTTTCTCATAAGCTTTAGTCGCACCACAAGAATTCATGCAAAGATAATTACTGCTTTTATACATGTCAGTCACAAAAGGCAGTATTTACCAACAGATCGTAAATACAGATGCTGCTTCCTTAATGTTCCTTGTGGTTCTTTTCCTTTCCTTTCCACTCTTTCAAATAAATTACATCTTATCTCTCCTAGTTTTTTTTTTTTTTCTGATGGTGACTATATATATATTTTTTTTAAACTCCAATGGCCTTCAGCAGAGTGTGAATAGGAGAAGGATTAGGTGGGCTTCAATGTAAAGCTACTGCCTTCACCTGAGCAGAGAAAGAAGCTGATTTATCCTTGAGTCAGTGTTTTGTTCTCACAATACAGACTGAAAAGTGATTCAAACTTATATATAGTATTCTTGGATATGTTGGTATAATTATACTTGCATTGCACATTATCACACTGGTTCTAGTAGATAATTTGAAGACTGATACTTTTGTCTTGGATTGTATTGTAATCTATACTAGTTAATAGGGAGGTTAATATTCACTATACGTTAGAAAGTTGAATCTAATGAATGAGCTCTAACCTTGGAAACCTCAGCCCATACCTCAGTAGTAACCACATTCTCGAAGCTGTAAAACTATTTATCCTTATTTACAAGATGTCCCTTTATAGTTTTTAATGTCAAAGTTTTCCCATGGATGATATAAGTGCATAGGCATAATGTGTTTTGGGAACCTTTATTACCAAAAGTAATAAACAATCAATAAGAACGGGCATTAAAATAACATTTCCTAGCTGCAGTAGATGGGGTGGGTCCCATAGCGCATGTAACATTACTTTTTTATGAATATATTTTTTTTACTTGAAAATATACAAAATGCAAGAAAAACTGTACAAGAAAAGGCATCTGCCAAGAGGCGCAGCTACATTCTTTAAGAACATTTCTGGATACAGACAGTGATCTGGATCTCCAAAATCTGTTCCTTGTCCCATTTCAGAGTTTAACTGTTTGTTTTTTACTTGTTTTTTTAGTCACCCATATGTTTTGATTATGTAACTGAATAGCAAACAAAGAAACCATGGTGAGTACATTACCCCATGGGAGAGATAATAATATTATGTTCTATACAGTATAGGTCTTGACAATTCTGCCTTTGACACGTTTAAAAGCAAGGACTAATGTCGACTTAATCAAGATCACAAGTAGAAACAAAATGTCACATCAGAAGCTTTGTGAAGTCCTGGTAATTAAATGAATCCTTAGAGAAAGGGTGAGGAGCTCAGTCACTGCTTCTGCCTGTCGAGAGGAGCCAGCTGAGGTGGCTCAGGCATCTGTTTGGGATGCCTCCCGGCCGCCTGCCTGGGGAGTTGTTCTGGGCATGTTCCACCGAGAGGAGACCAAGGGAAAACCCAGGACACGTTGGAGGGACTATGTCTGCATAGGGACACCTCAGGATTTCCCGGAGCTGCACAGTAAAGCACACTATTAAGAGAATATATGGATACATGTAAACACTTCATAGAAGGTATTAATTGCTCTTTTAGTCCCACTGCTGTCTTAATATACTATTGAAAGTCACATGTGAATTTAATGGTTAAACATTTCAAAAGCTCTTTGGTCTCATCATTCAATATTTATGCAGGGACCTTGAGTGTTGAGTTGAAAACCTGGTGACGAATCAGTGCAGTAGACATTTTGAGAGAAACTCTTTCATCCTCCACACAAAGTCCCTGACGAGGTCCTTCATGCCAATCCATTTCCTGGAGTTGGCCTCCGTCTCACCCAGTGGGACGACGCACACACTTTTGGCTTTGCTCACCCTGCAATAAAAAACAGAAAGAAAACTGTGAGGAAATGGCAGGCAGCAGTTGGGGGTCCCTGGGCTGCTCTACACAAACTGAAGCACCCCTGAGGCAGCCCCTTGTCCTATCTGAGGCTCCTGCTGAGTCCACAAGGGGGCGGAAGGGAGGGCTGTTGTGGTGCGTCATCTTCCCTGATCACCACCAGGGCACCTGTCATGTTGCCCTGTGCACTCAGTGTGACAGACTGTGTTAAATGTTGCATGCTGTTGGCCCTTCCAAACAGAAACGATTCAAAGATTTTACTACTCTTAAAACCAGCAAAGCCGATTTTAACTTGTATGGCGCAACAACAGACTGTACAAGTTAGTGCTGTCACAATATTACATTTGTAACTTTTGACAAAAATGTCTCTACCAAATTAAATACCACGAGGATTTTTTATGAATGATATTTTTGGATTAAAATCTGACACTAAAACACACAATGTTCATACTTGTTTATAGCCCACATGGTTTTATACCTCAGTTCCTCTGATATAGTTTAACTTATTTTGTAATGAAAAAATGCGCACTATATGTCAAATGTTGTCCTTTTTTCTCCAGGTTATTTTAATCAAATTAGTAAATAGTAGCTTCATAATCTATTTCATATTACTTTTGACAAGTGTTGACACCAAAGACAATAATATAATGAGATTTTTGGTTCAGCAGTGTGCTTTATTGTTCTAAAATGTGTAACAGTGCAATAAAAGCCACAGATCTTTCCCAAATGATAAACACGCTTTATGAAAACTCTCCACTCGTGTCTATTCAGTGTCATCAACCAATCCACGACACGCAGCTCCCGGCGTGAGACCTTTTGTTCGCATGTGATACTTACCACAAGCGTCCGAGTCTGTTCATTAGCGGCTTTCCGAGCGAAGGGAAGCACGCAAAGATGACTGCTATTAATTTAGCATCTCACTGGTCTTGCTCTCCCCGGTTCTGTTACTCTCTTAAACGCACACACACACACACACACCTACACACACACACACACACACACACACACACTCAGATGACTGCCAATTCATTAAGTGAACGTTTGGAGCCCCAGACTGCACCAACTGGTGGAAGCTAACTCATCTGCAGTGCGCCAGTGGAGTGCAAACACGCCAGCGCAACAGATAACATTCACCAAGGGGGACATCGGGAATTTGAAAAACAACTATTAACATCAACATTTGGGGAAGGATCTCAAATTCAGGAAAAATAAACACACGCCTCACAAGTGCTGACATTTGGCACCGAACACAAAGCAAAAAGCGAGATGGGAATGTGTACAGTGACAAAGTGCTCTTGTTCCAGGACATATGCACTTTATTATGTCTTAGCTTCTTGCACTGTATGTTTTACTGCCCTGCTCTGTTCAAACAAGTCAAAAAAGTTGAATTAGGAAAACAGCGTGGGTGCAAAATGATGTGCAAATTTGGCTGATCTATGTTTAACAGGTGACACCTTGACTGTGGAGCATATAGCTTTTATATTTTCTTCACACCCGCCAGATCTAACATCAACTTATCACTTATAATGTGAAATATTTATGTTGGATAATGTATTTCGTTTTGTTATTGTTAATAATAAGTAATGACATCTGTTTTGAAAGTGATTGATAGTCAAAACCCACCTGGTGTTGATCACATAATCCCTCCAGATACCGGCTTTACTCTTATGAATATTTACAAAAGACTTAATAGGTGGACATTACCAGTTCTAATAAGATTACATCAGTCACCAGAGGCTAAAACTACAGAGCCTCAGCAGCTCTAAATATGTTCAGCCATCTGTGTACTCTCCAAAAAACGTCCACAAACAAATAATTACATGTTTGCGGTTGATCCTAAATGTATCAAAGCTTTAACATTAGCACAAAGACAAATGCATGAAAATGTTGATTGGATCTTTTTTTTTTTTCTCTGCCTCCAACCTCCAGTTCACACTCTCTCTGCAGGACACAGGCATGGGCGTGCAGGTTAGGTCCAAGAATAGCTTTTCGTTCCAGTGAACCTGACGATTTACACCATGCAGTTCAATAGGCGCATATGATGATTATGCCCTGGTTTGAACCGTACGTACTTCTGTTTTGTAAGTGTCAAAATGGTCTATCCTGGCCCCTGACCACGGGGAAGGCAGGGAAAGGTGTAGGCGTAGCACTTTTGGTGTGAACTTAGCCCGTTTATGCCCAAATTATGCCCACATTATGCAGTGTGTGCTGCTCAGTGTAGATTAGGGGTAAGGCTTTGGTGGAAGTAGTTCAACTTGTTAAAGGTGATTTCTGCAACTTCAATTGTATTTCATTTTTATAAGTATGTATATGTGTTACCATATATCCATGTAGCATCTTTTTCCAAATGAATATATTTCTTACAGTACCTCTCCTTGGAATAATCACCACCAATATGATTTTCTGGAGGAGAATAGTTAGACCCATGGAAAGGGACGTGGTCTGTGGACCAATCATTTTCATTTATTCCATCCATTAAGAAGCAGAGCAAGTGAGAATGGGCGGGTCTTAGCCTGGCCTTGGAATGATCATTTTCCTACATGTACGTCTGGGTACAAATTTGCTGGTTATAGTTTTGCAATGGTGGCAAATGCAATGTTAAAGGAAGCTCTTCAATCCTTTCTGGTTCGGCTCCATATATCAAGAAATTGAAGCCGGAGCAAGAGGAATGTTTAGCAAATTTCATTGCTGGCAAAGATGTTGTGGCTCTACTTCCAACAGGCTCCATTAGTGGCAAAGGAGAAGGCTAGGCTAAATGCTAAAGTGAGGCTACATGCCAAATGCCTCACTAACTCAAGCACATTACATATGTCATGGTGAACTTAGAATTAATCGTTTAATTCTGCAAAAGGAGTCAACCCATCCCACCTGTTAACGGAGCTCAATGGAGCAAATCCAGACCTAGTTACGAAATTATATGAGTACGATGTTAAGACTAGGCTAGGTGGGTCCAACTAAGGAACTATCTTTGGGGGAAAAAAAAGAGGATGGAGGTATTTAACAAGTGGTCAAGAGAAGCCTTTATCCACCCCTGTGAAACCCCCAGTTAACCCGAGCCTCTCCCCTTCATTGTGCCATGACTGTCATACACACAGGCCTTCACTGCTGCAGTTACAATTATGGCAATGTAAATCCCTTAAGAACATTTGAGCATATCCGACCCTGATCCGTAGCAGGAGAGCTGGGTGTATCAGCAGTGTAAGTCTCCTTCTCCATCCTTAATCATCCTCTCTGCCACTCACTCTCAAGGTCTTAGCGGGCCCTCTGCTGAAAGCCACAATCCTCCGCTTCAAACACAACACACTAAAATGGTGTCACTTTTAAGCAGCTCTGCATCGGTCACAGTCTGCGGCAGGCCACTAGCATCACAGAGGGATAGCTTGATTACCTTGTTAATCCACCCAAAATTAGTTTCAAAGATTCAAATTAATATTATTCAACAAGAGCATTACTATAATAAGCGTCCAGGTTTGATCATTTAGTTCCATGCAGTAGATGGCTTTTAAAGTAAGAAAATAAATGTAGGGCGACATTGCCATAGTTAAAAAGTTCTACCTTTCAGCTGGTAATTAGAAAAGTTTCTAAAACTTTCTGAGCGTATCATTACGGATGCTGTAATAAGTCTTGTGGTTAAGGCATGTTCACCTCTTGTTCTAAGGCCATGAAAAATGCAAAGCTCAAGCGTGTTAATCACATTGCTCAAATGAGCTGTTTGCCAGCACTCGGAAGGTTTTATGCAATTTGATTGCATATTTTTGTGGTACAGCTTGAGGCAGTTTGTGTACAGGTAAAATGAAAGTGTCTTTTTTACTTGTTGTTGATGATTGCATTATCAATGGGATTGTCTAAATAATGGGTCTCCTGATTTGGGTTTCATCCACGGAGATGGCAGAGAGTTACTCAAATGTTAAAACTGATCAAAACGAAAGGTGAAGGTGTGTTGAGGAAAACAACATTCAGGTACAATAGTATAGGTTTGGCTCTGCTTGCTAAATGACAACATTCAGCTACAAAAGCTACACTTGGCAAAAAAAGTATTCACTTACAAAAGAAAACAACACCGCCTGCTAATAGAAGACCGCCTGCAACAACGGTTTGGATTAATGACTTGCCATTGGCACTTTTTTGGTCAGCGATTACAGCCTCAGCTACAGCATCCGCTCATTGCATCTGTCACTACAGCCTTTTCTTCAGTAGATTCAGTTTTTATTTTCATTTTTTATCCGTTGTCCTTCTGATCCAACTGGAAACTCAAAGCTCCTTGTGTGTGGTCCTGGCCCTGGACTGTGAACCTGTCCTTGGCCTCCTGATGGGGAGTCAGCAGTTCTGCGACACCCAACCAGACGACTGTTGCTGGGATTTTCGGGGCTACAAAAATAAATAGAAATTTTTGCCCTCTTGCGTTGTATTCCTTGTTAAAGCTGGAGTACCTCACTTTGAAACCACAAAAAAATAACTATTCATCGGAGCCCATGTAGTTCCTAGTGGTCTGTCTGTTTCTACAAATTTCAACCACATGTATTTTTTGCCTCTGTCGCATCTTTAGATAAGATTTTTCTGTGTAAATGAGAGTCAACCAATCAGCTCTCAGTATACAACATATGCATTAGTTTCTTATATGACAAAGAAAGCATGTTGTGGTCTGA
>JAPMNZ010930381.1:0-10524 GCA_029875035.1 Pomatoschistus microps | reverse complement strand
GTGCATTTGAAACGCTCTGAGTGGCCTTGGTCTGGGAAATGCAAGAGATAAATAAATATTACACTATCTTTTACTGCCTTCTAAAAAGATAAAGACATTTGTGAATTGTCCACAAAATTTTACTTTTTGTATCTATGAATCAAAACTGCTCGGATCCTCCAGCTTTAAACATGGCTTTTTTTTCACCGATGTTTTGATTTTCTTAGGAAGACATACCGCAAAGATGCAGTCGAATAAGATGATGATGTACTTGCACACGAGGCCACATCCGTCCACAGCCATGATGAGGATCTGGATCAGTCTGTAAAGTTAGTCCGGAGATCCATGTTATTACATAGATCTCATATGCGCCCAAAACATTTTGCAGACTACACAACGCATGCGAAGGCTCACCTGTTCAGTGTGAGTGTGTGAAGTGGTTCTCTGCTCCCCTGTTTCTAGCTGGTACCTCGTTATCTGACATAAAAACAAATACGCAAAAGGCACTGCGCATTTCTTGGACGCTCCCAGCCCGCCCCTCTTTCACCGCTCAGGACACTCATTGGTCCTTCCCGGAGACAGGCACTAGGTCGAGCCAATCAGAGACATTGGGATGGCGGCTATGTTCAGCGGAGGAAACGAAACTTAAACAGTGCATAAAGCCCATGGATCTATGATAAAGCCATAGTTTTAAATCCGGATTTACATGTTCAAGCGAGGTGGATTGGTTGGTAGGTTGGTTCGTGGTTGGTCTGCCCACATTCGTTTCTAAAGAATAGAAAGCCACTTTGAAAGCAAACAGGTGTGCCAAAGAAACAGACAAAACAAAAATCTTTCAATTGCATGATGTTTAAACCATGTTATGTGATTTTCATGCACAAATTCATGGTAGGCTTGGTTTTTCGGCACTTTAAATGCACTAAAATAATTTGTCTCTCAGTATTGATTCCTGGTAGAATCATTTTACAGGTATTTTTCCAATAATAAAAGTTGACAAGGCTTGGGTTGTTACTTTCAAAACACAAAGATACGTACAGATGTCACATGATCACATCTTTATCTTAAATCTGTGTGTTTTGTCTACAGCCTATGGTTTGTTATAGTTTGAAAAAGAAAATCCACATCTACACAGAAATCATTCACCTCGGAAAAAACATCTGCAGTCATAAAAGCACTCGTAGAGCACATACCTCTGCCATGAGGCGCAGTACAATCAGGATTTACGAACCAAACTATTTTCCTCAAAACTCGTTGTTATAGTGAAAATAGTGAATCAATTTGAACTCATGTTTTTTAAGAAAAAATAGGGAACTCAGAAGTACAAAACTAGAGAAAAACTCCAACAGATTTGAGTGCAGAGGGTTCCACTAAAGGCTAAGGGCAAACTCCTTTCTTTTTCATGTCATGTATCATTTTGCTGTCTCGTCCCTTTGAGTTTGTCTTTCACACACCAAAATATCTACATGGTTGTGTTGCGTAAGGAGATATAATGTATGGACACGTTAATGAGATATGAATATGATGATAGTAATGTTAAATCATAATAAAATAGTATTACATTGCACAACTTTAGGGACTGATATTGTAATACAGTACAGTATGATACAGTTCCAAACAATACAGGTGCACATGCTTTGTCAGTGCCAAATTATCATAAACTTTACTTCTTAAGTCAGTACAGTACAGTTTGATACTGTCTCAGGCTAATTTGTAAAATGATACACAATTTTAAAGAGCAGACATTTTTATAGCAGAGAGAATATAACATAATTAATATATATGTGATTATTATTGGTTGTCGATTGTTACTTTCACCCTCAGTGGGCGGTTATCTCTCTCTCAACTCGGGTCCACACACACACATTTATACTTACATACAGTAAAGAGGGATAGAAAGGTGTACATATATCAAACCCTGGTGATAGTCAGTCTATATTATATGTGTAATTAAATATTAGACATGTATTATGATATTTTACTTAGTATTTGCTTGCACCAAATCAAATTCCTTGACCCAGCGAGACCTTGTGAACTTCAATGCAGCATAAGTCTGTTGGCCCATGCAATTATTATTTTAGAACTCAATCTTTAATGTAAATATCACACAACAACAAAAAATAGCCATTTGTCTGATTCCTAAAAGTTTGATTGGGCCAAATGGATAATTTTAGCCTTTGATTACATTTAATATGATTTGTATAATGCCTTCCCGATTCTGAACTTGATTAGTCCAACCATTGATCTATTGTAATAACTAGCCTAATGTATTTTATGCATTTCTACTATATGTCAGCAGAGGGCGCTAAAGGATCACACATCAGCATGGACTTCGTGAGAACATACAGTCTGCTAAATGTGGAGAATGAGCTTCTTCTGACCATGTTTATGGTTTGATCTCAGTCAAAGTTTCCTTAGATGTTCAAGGCATACACACACACACACGTTGGATTACTATGCTACAAGTATTAGTGTGTTGGATAATTATGGGTCTCCAATTAGTTCACTTTACTAAATTGTACGCCACCGTTTTACCTCCACCACGGGTATGTAATCACCACCGTTTGATTGTTTGTCTGTATGTCTGTTAGGGAGCGACACAACTCAAAATGTTTTGGTAGGACTTTGCCAAATGTGCCAAGGGACGAATGGTGACAATTTTGAGGCAGTGCGTATCACCGGCTGGATCCATGTTTTCATTAAAGGTACTGAGATGCGCTTCTTGGCGGAGTACTGCGCTTTACGGGTGCTTTATCTTGTTTGTTTTTTTGTGCATACATTGTCACTGTGAGATAAGACAGGGTTTTACGAATGTTGGACATGCTATTCAAATTAAGTTGCTTTTGTAGATTTTGATGAGTGTTTTAGTCAAAGGGGAAGGGAGTAATCCCGACCGATGTTGGTTACAATTAAAATCCAAAACTAAAGTGAGTGAAGAAAAGGAGGGGGACGGAGACGGCGTGTGGAGGTGTGGTGATTTAGGAAAATAAGGAGAGAGGACAGACCCTGGGCCAGCCCACTTCACCCCTGTCCACTCGCTCGTACCCGGTGTCCGTGGACAGATCTGACCGTGGATCAGTCGTGCGCAAGCTCCACACTCCACCAACTGGGACCGAGAACAGAGGAAGCCGAAGCCAGGTCCACACGCCAAGACACATCCAGAGCTCGGCGCGGACCGGACTGAGAGAAAGGACTGAAGCAGAGGATCAACAACACGGGCTGGAGGACACGCCAGCTGCGGAAGGACAAAGTACTTGGCTACGCGGTGCACATTTCCAACATTTTCCATTATTGGCAGCGGGGCGTGTGCTCCCTGAGCCACATTTATAAAAGGAGCTAGCGGAATGTAATGCTAGCGGGCTAGCTAATGTTAGCTGGCTAATTAGCTTGTCAGGCATCCAGGAGTCAGGCGTGTGATCTTTACTGAAATAGCTCTGTTTGGAATTCTCCACTTTCTAGATTTGGTGCGTGTATTCACCATTCAAACCAGTACTATGTCCTGGTTTCAATAAGCAAATGGAAACTTTAACAAGGAGTAAATGCTGCAAGTAATAACATATTTTTAGAGCCTTTTGTGCGCGTTTTTGGAGAAACAGTTTTTCATTTTGAGTTGTGGACTTATACAAAGGAACGTGAAGCAAAGACGTTTTGACTGGAGACTGCCGTCCAATGTTAATGTCGACCGACGTTGCATCTTTAATGCTTCCCGTCAGTCGGGGAATAATGGATCGGGAGAGGGACATTGATACTGCGGCTGGAGCCCATGCGAGCGCCCCTGGGGTCCCAGTGCGAGGCATGAAGAGGGGAGACCCCGAGCCTGACGCGCAGACAGCCGCTGCCCTTACTGACCTGACCGCGGCAGAGTGCAAGAGAGCCAGGATAGATCCAGGCACAGGGGCTGTTGTTGGAGACATAGGACAGGTGAGTGAATGATACACGCGTCATGGTGCAAGTATCTTTTGTCCTCTTTCAGGGTTGTTTATTAAGATCACTGAGTATTTGCAATGTTTTGCTAGACTTATTTGTCTCATCAACGATATGCTTCTGGATTATTGCAGTTCAAGTATTATCATGCATTGTACTGGCAAAGTGCCTTTTAAGAATGAGTGCTCAATAGTGTAATAACTGAGGAGAAAACAGTCTACAGCAAGCTAGACAAAGGTAACACGATACAGCCTCCATGGCTATGACAGGCAGCAGCACAGAAAAGATCAGAGGCATTCATCATGCCAGTCTGTATGGCGAGTACGCCAATCCACTGTCACATGTGGCAGAGCTGCAGCTCTAGGTCTATCATGAATAAGAAAATAATTTCCGTATGTTGTGCTTATTTGGTGCAAGTCACCCTTCAAATCTGAACACACACCGCATATGCTCTTAATCACTGGGTACCCTTCTGATTATCGCTAGGTGTTAAGAGAGAGGGAGACGGGGTGGGGGAGGGTCACCGCTGTGTAAGACAAAGAACAGAGTCTTTTGGGCAAAAGCAGAATCGAGAGGTACATGTCTAATCCCAGAAGTGCTGAAGCAGCGTTATCTGTCCAGTCTATGTATATTACTGTGAATCAGACCGGAACAGAGTGCACCTCTCATGTTTGCGCTCTGCAATTCTCCTCCTGTTTATGTCTGTCTCATTCCCATAAACACAAGCATCATGCAAACTCCTCCTCACATATGCTTTCATAAACCAGCTGCTACATTGTGTTAAGTTAAAGGCAACCCTCCAAACTGTTGTAGATGGCAGAGCCACTGGGGCAGGCTCTGGGTAACCTGGATGTAATTGAATCCTGGGGAGCTACTGAAATGTTTTAATTGGCTGTGCTGCAGCAGATCCAAACATGTGCTGTATAATGTCGCTGCGCCGATAACTTCACTGGATGGACATCCTGGGGAAAGATTATAGCCTGCCGACAAAGATGATATGACGATGAGCAGAGCAGTGTGTGGACCATTCCCACTGCCCATCAGTTGTATTGATTACTTAACAGTGGTGTGTGGAGGGCTGGAAACAGGACGGGGCTGAGCTGGAGGCATGATGGATGGTTGGACAGCAAGGCACACTTTGATCAAACAAAACATACAGGCAGATGTTACGCTGTAGTGTGGGCCTTGGTTTCATCACATTTGATCAAACAACTGATGCAAATAAGGAGTTTATTTTAATCTTGACTGCAAAACTTTCAGTCATGGAATCTGCTTTGAGGGAAACAAACTCCACAATTATACCAGAGCGCTCCGTTTTATATTCTCACGATCAGTATAAACGAGGCAGTGAAAATATAATTTTGCAATGGAATAATTCGATTTACTCAATTTATTGTTTTGTCCCTTGTGTTAACTGTGAGCTTAACTCGTACTCGTCCTGGCGGAGGCCCGTCTCTTCATTTACTTGCATTAATTTTGGCTGTAATCTTCTACAATATGGCGTAAAACATGTTGCAAGGAAATATTGAAAGGGTCTTTATTTCAATGGAATTATTCATGAGATTTTACATCTGTAAAAAAATATGCACTGCTTTTTTGTACTTTGTGTTTCATTGTGATATTGTGTAATTGTTATCAGCAAGATGACTTCATGTCATGTGCCGGATGGATGGACAGGTCAAAAAGGATGACGCTAAGGATAAGTGGGTCAGGGAGGTGGGTCCATTAGGCCTGGAGCATTAGGAATCCTGATGAAGCAGAGATGGCTGACAGGGATGTCTCGTGGCATGTAACAATATCGATATTGATTTTGCGGTACAATATTTATTGCGATTTTGTGGAGAGGCTCATGGTCTTTTGAAGTGGCTCACAATATTGTGGTTATAGTGATTTAAAAAAAAAAAACACTAGTCACGTTGTGCTTTTAAATTACAATTTGAAGTCAACAACAGCGCATTGTTTGGTCGCATATCTGATTCTTCTTATGTGCAATGTCAAAGTTAAGAAGCAACTAGAACTAGGTTGCTTCTTAACCCCGCTGGGGCTGGGCGATAAAACGATATATATTGCGATAGACACGTGTTTGATTTCAAAAGAAAAAGGGGTCAATAGAATGTTCGATAGTCTAACTTAACTTTGTCAGAAAAAACTGAACGTAAAAACAGGTCAATGGAGGCAATGGGTACTCGATACATGCTGCAAATGCAGAACTTTTTCATCTGGAAGCACGTGTGGCTATCAGAGAGCCGCAAAGTGGTCACAGGGACACAAGTGTGCAGCCAGAGACACTGAAACAGGAGCTGTCAATGGATTGTCAATGGGGGACACTGTAAATATGTGCTGCTAACGTGTGTTAGCCGACACGACAAATGTATTTATTAAGGTATCGATAATTATTGATATCGACCGATATGAATCACTTATATTGTGATATAGTTTCAGCTGTATCGCCCAGCCCTTATGTCCGCAATGTATCTGGTGAACATTTGTCCTGTAAGGTTTTTGACGGGACAGTTTTAATGGGAGAGTCTGTAAACTTTGCAAATGCTGTCATGTGTGACGGTGCTTACACACACTCAACAGCAAAGGATCATGTTGTTTACGATGCTTTGTTCTGTGGGTTATTGTTATGCACTGAGACCTGCCCTTATAATAACACAACCTCGACAATATCGAGACACATACTGCAAAATCGTCAATATTATTATCATTAAGATCATTACATCCCTCGTGGCATGATGGATTAAAGAGGTGCCAGGGAGATTAGAGTTCTGTAGATAAGCAGAGGATCGGAATGAATTAAGAGGTGGAGTACTCCTCTGACGTGTTGCGATGGTAAACACAAAATGAAATGTCATTCTGGGAAATGTCAGTGTATTTTCCACTATGGGTCTCATGTTTTACTACAGTTTATACAAGCACACGCCGAGGATCAGCAAGATGGATTTAGGGGATGTTCTCATATCTAAATGAGTCTGTTCATTACCATAGCACTCTCATTCAGAGGTGTAGTGGAGGCACTAACCTTCTGACTGTAAATCAGGCTTTTTATAATAAATGAGAGTGCAGCTCTGGGCCTGCTGCCTTTTGTTACTGCTTTCCTCCCCCACTTTTGCTCATACATACATTCATACTCAGGCTGCATGGACCCCCATTTCTTACCCCTGGTCTCCCCCGGCTGTCCTCTGATTACCCCCACCCTGCCCCAGTACGCCCCAGGCTGCTCTCCAGATTGCTAATTGACTCCCAGTTCACAGACGAAGTCTGAGCACCTTCCCCCAACCTTACTAATCATTTTTTGTCTATTTACTATTAGGCCTGTTACTGTATGTATATGTTGATCAACATAAATATTGATCCCTTAAAATTTTTATAAATATTAAAAATATTTGAAATAAGAGGAATCAAAGGAAAAACTATGCAACACATTTTCCACTTAATTTTCCAGTTAATTAAAATGATAATGATTATGCCTCTTGAACATCTCTTGAGAAATACTATAAATTGCAACAGTTAATTCCTTTTCGTCAGCAACTTTTAAAGTGCTTGGGTTAAAAAAGAAATAATGAAAGCAATCATTGTTAGTTTATTGAGTTTTGGCCTTCATCAGCGGTGGTGTCCCCCCTGTGATTCTCGTTGTCCTTCATGCCTGCTGCACCTCTCATCCTACTCTATGTATTGACGCGCTCCGTGTGCTGTGGCCACTCTGACTCTTGCTACACTTTCCTACTCTCTCTGTCCATCTCACTCTTCCACAAGAGCCGATTTGTCCTATCGTTGGCAGTAAAGAGGCTTTGTGTTGCACTAACGAGATCAAAGCTCATTTAGCGAAGGGCATTAACTGGCCTGATCGCTTTAACAGGGCCAGAATGGAGGGAGGGGGGCCGGGCCAGGGTGGGGCATATGGAGGCACAGATGATGTGGATACTACAGGTTATTACTGTGTATTAGCTTCATTTGCCAAAAGCATATAATACTTTTATTTCAAAGCTGTACTTTTCTCTTGATCCCAGGGGCCAATGTCAGTTGCTAATGAAAACACGTCATAAAATATGAAATCTTTCTCTGGGGTTTCTTCTGTTCAACATTTAAAACAAAAGTTTGAGAAAAGTGCTGCAGTAACTGCACCCAATAAAGGAAAGACAAATAATAAGATTGTCCTATATTGTAGAAGCAGTTCTTGGGGTCAAAATAAGACTGCTGTCTCCATCTGTGCCTAAAGCAGTTTCATCTTACATAGACCCAGAAGAAACTGATGCTGCATTAGTCCTAAAGTTACTGAGGAACTCATGACTGCTTACAATTAGGACAAGGTTTGAGAAATATAACTCTGTAGACATTTCTTAAGACTATTGACTAGTCTTAAAAAAAACAACAGAGTTCTATTTCTCAAACATGTGACAAGTTAGTATTTTGGGCTGTAGCCCCAAGTTTCTCTTTAATAGATGCCTAAATAATTCAATATAGTCTGGGCCACGGTAGTTGTAATGTGGACAATCTTAACGTACAGCCAAGATATTCGAACAACCTCTGTTTCGCACAATGGTGCAGAGTTAATGATTGCTGTTAATCTTTGAGCTGTGGCCAAGGCGAGTCTCGACTTTTGAACCAGCAGTGATAAGCAAAATATTCCCTTGACGTTGTTGCTTAACTCATTTTCTCTGCTTCTTCCGCTGCTGCGCTTTTGCCTTTGTTCACTTCACTACACCGTGTTTTATTGACACAAGAGCTGCGCTGCTATTGCCAAAGCATGAGGAGTAATCAAATCAAACGGGAAAGACACAGACCGAAATGGACTGTGAGCATGCTTCCTCCTCCTCACTGTTGTAAATGTCTGGAGTCTCGAACACGGCACTCGCATGTGAAATCTCCCTTTATGGTCATCTTGCCCCCCCACCTCCCATGTAGACCCCATTCCTTGCCCCCAAACTGTCACACACACTCCCATCTCCACTCTTTAAACGGAGATATGCCACTTCTCCTTTTCATGGCGGGTCACGCAGGATGCCCTGACAAACTGGTCACGTGGGTCGTTCTGCTGTTATGAAATCTATCTTCATCATCTGCATGTTCTGCCTGGGTTTTACTAATGTCTTACAGTGCGGCACAGCGCCTGCCGGGTTCTGCTCCAACCAATCAAAATAATCAATTGTGACAGTGAATGATGTGGCCCTGAGTCAACACTGTGCATAGATGGTAACGCTGCACAATTGTTCTATATAACTCAAGGTTGCCTTTATGGTCTCCATGTGCTTCATGAAAGCCACTGAACACATCTGTATTGCATTTATTTTAACCTCTCCATAAACCTAACTTGCACCAAAAATGGTATAACAATCTAACACATGTTATTTACACCTTTTAATATTTTACAAATGTTGAACAATACATTATGGAAGCATGTGCCTGTAAAAACAAACGTTTATATTTCACATATTGTTAGTGTTTTGTACAAATGTAAGCACCACTTTCTCCCTCAATATTGATTCTATCATTATGCTTTACAAACAGAGGTGCTCTGAATCGCAGCGCTCACTGTGTTTGTGAGGAGGACTTTATAACTCCAGCTGGACCAAAAGTTCAAGATCTCAACATTTGAAATCACAATGTGTTTTTCTTCGATTGGGCACATAGTTCCAAGGCTCATTTAATCTATTGCCAAAAATATATTGAAAATGTACGTATTATTATATTTGGTCCATTAAAGGTAGGAATGTAACACTTCATTAAGAACCTATTTCAAATTGATCTTAAAATGTGAATTGATGTAAAATTTTAGCAAATAAACAGGAAGTTTACATTTTTTCTTTATTGAATAATTTATCGATTAACATGTAGGTATTGTGCTATTAAGAACTTGTCTGCGCTGATTATGAAGACATCAAACCTTTCTTTGTCTGCTAGAAACATGTTTGACAACAAAAACTCTAAAATTCTGAAGTTACATTCACACAAAGTATTTACACGAGTCATATTGCTGTTTACAATTCACATCATGCGTCTCATGTTGTTTCTCAAAGCGCTGTGGCAAAAAAATCCCACGACGCGTGGAGTGTGATTATAAAGGCAAGTCCAGTGTCTCTCCATGTGCTTCAACACATGTAAAAAGGCTGTATAGCCCTCAGTTTGCTTCACCCTCTGGCTCCAGACCCTGTGTGTATGTGCTCTGAGCGGGGGAAGGGCCAAGGCACAGTGGATGGCCAGAGGAAAGGGGAGAGCAGCCCAAACCCATTCAGTTTAACATTATATAAAAACTCATTTGGGGCTAGACAATAATTTATGTTCATTTTTAACTTTTAACATTTTTGAAAATCAAGGATCTAGCAGTTCTTGAAGGACTATAATGCAGATCTCAAAATACAAGAAAAAAAAATTTGTTTGTGAAATGAAAATCATGCTTGTCCCTAATCCCTAGGCATTCTCTGCTAGTAATTTACTCTCAATATAATTTGCAATAACAAATAAGCAGTAGTGTCTGGAAAGTATGGAGAGTATTATTGCATGAAATGTATTTGTTGAGCAACATTTTAACCTTCTATGCCCATGGGTCATTTTAGGGAATTTTCCTCGCCTGGTTTTCTTTGTGTATAATTGCTCATAAAACAGTCATCTAGTGATGCACAG
>JAPMNZ010930353.1:0-14758 GCA_029875035.1 Pomatoschistus microps | reverse complement strand
TTTCGCATTTCCCAGAATGTTTTGCGGTCTGTGGTCGGCTGTGATAGGTCGAGAAGCCTTTGCCTACATCCCCCAGAATGCAGCGCGCTTTTGACTCGGCTTTACTTCCTGTGTTTTCTTCCGGGTTTTTTAAACGGAGCGAAGTTAAACTATCGAACATTCTATCAACCCCTTTTTCTATTGCTATCGAACACGTTTCTATCGCGATATATATCGTTATCGTTTTATCGCCCAGCCCTATGTCAGCGCCTCCTCCTTTGCGAGATGCAGCGAGGCCTTTAGATGCCGCTTGCGGCTTTAATGTTAGCTTTGCATTTGCTGCCAGTTCCTGCCTCTGTTCTTTTTCCTAAACAAATAACCTAAACTCTTCCAGCCACATGATTTGACTGTATACTGAATCATGATATTTTATTTATATTGTGATCATGATTAATTTTGTGTAACTGTGGCAACAGTAATAAAAAGAAAGGAATATTTTTTTATTTTTTTTTCACAAATATTATTAATATTCATGAAGAATGTACAGGTTTTGATAAACAGGTTTTCGAACCATTTTAGTGAATGGTTGTGACCAAACGGATACCTAATCTGTTTTTTTATTTAACCTTTATTTAACCAGGAAAAATCCCATTGAGATTAAGAACCTCTTTTTCAAGGGAGTCCTGGCCAAGAGGCATCAGAGTTACACATAAACACAACAGACATATATAATTACATAAAAAATTTAATTGTATATGCTTACAGTTGTCTTTGTTTTATTCCAGTATCAATTCAAGGTTTTATCTCTTTTGGGATGTTCACAGGAGGCTTCATTTCAGCCTTTTCTGGCTCTAATTTAGACGACTTTACAACTAAACAGAAGACCGATTGCTAATAGTTTTCTTCATTTTAGTTTTCAGATACTGTGCAGTTTGCAGAGGAAATGGCTAACTTAGGAAAAATAATAATTGTTGCTGCATTGGATGGAACCTTCCAAAGAAAGGTGAGTATTTTCCACAGTTGCTCCAAAGACAATAGCGGCTCTCTGCACTCTTGGGCATCCAGAAGAGAGCCGTCTCCCTTATAACATGGCACATGTCTGTCCATGTAATGGGATTTACAGAGAATGATGGTCCTCTGTGAACGCAGGCATTTGGAAACATCCTGAGTCTTGTTCCTCTGGCGGAGAGCGTGGTCAAGCTGCATGCTGTCTGTATGCAGTGTTATAAAGAAGCTGCCTACACCAAGAGGATTGGAGCCGAGAAGGAGGTAAATACTTCATTATGGATAAATACTTAATTGGATGCCAAACTCAAAATATTTATACCAGAGTTCCGGAACCTACATCTGGCTCAGGAGCCAGATCTGACTCTTTTGATGATTGTGTTTGGCTCAGACAAATCTAAGTAAGCAATAATAGTAAGAAGTTTTATGTAGCAAAAATAATACCTTCTGAGACTTATTACTCTAAATGTGTAAATCTTGTTTTTAAAAAATCATACACATTCGGTGAATGTATTGCTCCCACTGAAATAAATTTTAAAGTATAAGACTTTTCTTGATCGGTTATATACAAAGAACCTTTTTAAGTGCTGTTCCATATAAACCTAAAACTGAAAGTTGACATCTGTAGAATTACAGTTCGTATTATGATTTAGTTGTCAATGTTTCTCTCGTTTTCATTTCTTTTGGCTCAATTTCTCATTACACGGTGTAAATTTCCAGGTTTGGATAGATGGGCATTAAAGGACTTCCTCTGTTGCAGGTTGAGGTGATTGGAGGAGCTGATAAGTATCAGGCGGTGTGTAGAAAGTGTTATGGAGGCCTAGTGGACAAGGAGAACAGCGCCCCCTTCAGAGAGGAGACCCCACAACAAGCACTTACAGTGAAACTGCTGGAAGCAGGTGTTCCCCGCAAACTTTTCTCTAACCTTCACCTATGAAATGAGGACTTTATGAATTATTTAACATGTGTGTCATTTTTTGTGCCAATTGAATCATCTAAATTATTTGTTTTTAGATTAAAATGTGCATATAATGCCATTGTTGTACTATTTGCCTTATTTAACTGACATTAAAAAACTGGTCTGAAGTGTTCTTCAAAACCTTAATGCTGCTATTTTTTTGTAAAGCTATGCAGCTAAGAAGGTTAATTTTCTATACTTATATGCTAGGCAATTAAAGTGATCAACAAACCTAGTTAGTTTAACTTAAAACTTTAAGTCCACCTGTTTGAAATTCAAAGTATGTAGAAGAAAGCTAAAGAGCAGTAGGATTTTTACAGTCGAGCAGTTAATAAGTCACTCATCAAATGGATAAGACCCTTTAGGAAGCTGTTATCGGTCCTTCATTCTGAAAGCAAGAACAATGCATCAAGATTCTATTCACTCAGCAGTTTAAGCAGGGGTTCAAATGGCTCAAAGTGCAATGTGTGTCTTTCTGGTGTTGGCTGCTGGTCACTGGATACAGTGGATAGTATACTTATGAATGTTCCATGGTATGGCACATGTTAAAACGGCCTAAAATGATGCTTCTACAGCAGTGTCATGTTTATATCTTGGTTACAATCATACTATGAAAAAGCAGTTACATAGTTTACAGATCCAGGTGCATATCAACTCAAAAAGGCAATTAGACCAAATAAAAATGGCACTTTATATATTAATATGTACAAAAAACACATTTCATACAAAAGGTCAGGACAAATAGATCTTTTCTGTTCAGTCAGAAGCATTTTAATATCACCTTTGCCCTGCAGTGTGTAGACGCGGCTCATTATCTTGTCAGCGCAATAAGATGAAGCTCAAGAAACCAACCAATCACAAAACAACTCACAGATGTCAGGATCCATCCGGAAACACAAACATTTTATATAAATAGTCTTTTTTTTTGTTTTTGTCTGGCCTCTATGTAGCTACATCAGTCCCTTTACTCACTAAAATGCCTTTGTTAATAGTTGGGCGGTTGATACCCAGAATCCACTGTGGGCTGTATATTGGGCACAAAGGCAGGCTGGTCGCTGGAGTAAGTGGTGGGGTTGTATGGGGTGGGGTTGTAGGATGCAGGGGCGTATGTCGGGGGGTAGGGGGTGTGATGATCTGGGGGGGCATCAGTGTGGAGGTTCACATCCAGCAGCCCACGTCGATACCGGACCAGCACAAAGTACGTGAGGATGCCCTGTCGAATGGAACAAAGAGATTAGTGTTTGTTTTGGTGGTGGAAATATTCACCATTTGTTAAAAAATAAATAAAGGGGGCGGTGCTTAGGTTTCCGGAAGGTAAAATTCCCAATTCAAAAGAAACATTTCCAGATATCAAGAGTTTGAAGACACAACAGAGGCTAATGAGCTACCTGCAAACTACTATCCATAGCCGCGAGTTTCATCAGGAAACTTAAAATGATGCTGAACCTTCGTTTTTTTCATGTTTTAATGTAAGTCTTGGGTCGTGGTCATTACTCACCAGTAAGACATTTAAAATTTTGTATACAGTTTTTTGTTCAAAATGCCCATTGGGATTTGAACGGAGATTTTAACTTTCTCTCCATTCAAATCTCCGAGGGTCTGACAAGAGGCAGGGGGCAGGTGGGGGTAATTCAATTTATGTATCAATGTGTTTTTGTAGAGCCCAAAATCACAACAACGAGCTTGATCATTTATCCAGGACACTTTCTATACAGCAACCTGGCTTCCCACAAATGTTTCCCTAGATTTTCTCTCATTCTCTTATTGACTTTAGTTGTCATCTGTCAGTCATAAAGTTTCAGGGCTCCACCTTTTGTCTGTTTCACATCACATTTCTGAAATCACTGTGGTGCCTAAAGGACTAATAATGTACTAAACAAAAAAACAAAATGATTGGAGAAGATCATATGCTTTTCAGAAATAATTGCTCAAACCGGTACACATAGTTATATTTTATCCCTATCTTAGTTTTAAGTTTCATGCGATGCCACCACATAGCAATTCGGGCCTCAAACAGAAAAGTAGCGGTGTAGTGTGAAGTTCTCAGCACCATTCCCACGTCTCTGCTTTTCTAATGTATCCTCAAAGGAGCTACAGTAATATTGTCACAGAACCCACTTCCAATTATACATTTGGACAAATCAATAAACATGGAAAAATATTAGTGTTTTAGTCAATCATCAATGAAATAAAACCATTTTCTTCAATTACGATTTGTTTTGGTCTGATAATTATGCACTTTTTTTGCTGGGGTTCCCGCTTCAAACTAACAAAACTGGTTAAACGTGTGTCTAAATAACAACGTACCCATGTGGCAAGGGAGAAGAATGAGAAGGCGATAGTGGCTTGTGCGGCCTCCACCGGGATCCCCAGGGTGACGTGAGTCCGGGACCAATCACTGGCCAACAGGCAAAAACAGACGAACCACAGGAAGGTCCACAGCCCTGAGCAGATGTCATTAAATCAACAACAAACCACAGATGCAGTATTCAGGTGTCCAGCTGATGAGGACTGATAAGGACCACTCATGGAAAACGTGTTCCAATCGTCATAACAACCTCACGATGTTGTCTTTTATCACCAGAAAGATTCTACCATGTATACAGTACACTTCGATGTTTAAGGGCAAGACTATTCTAAAATATAACCAGATAATACTAGAATATCACAAATATATGTTTGTCCTCTGAGCAGAATGATGTGTAAAATATTGTTTTGCAATTATGTCAAAGAAATTATGCAAAGGCTAATATTGAAATAAGCTAAAAGTCGTCATGAATATTCACATTGTAGTGTAGAAATATGACGGATTTTCAATGTTATGACACTGAATATAGTATTATACAGCCAAGAGTTTTCTACTGTATTCTGCATCATTCCAAGTGCTTATGTCCATCACAATTTTCATGATTATACAAAATTAAATCTATGTTGTTGATTTTCCATCATATTTAGATTTGTTTAAGTTCAGCTTCAGTTTGTTTTCATAGAGGAAATTTGATAAGTCTGAAAAAGCAATAACTTACAACAGAGGGAAGAAGGAGGGTGTGGAGAAAGGATGCCTCGGGAGTTTTAGACATTTGTTTAGTCCAATGAAAAGTTGGTAAATCAACTATTTAGTTAAGACCTCCAAAACAACAGTAGTGATTAAAATAAATAGGTTTCAGCACAGAATATTGCAATTGTGTTTTTCCCCAATCCAAACCAAATAATACAGTTACATGTGTCAAAACCGCACAGCCATCCCATCGATCTATGTTCAACTATGATACTATGATATTAACAACGTGCCAAACACAACAATGATACCTGAGAATGCAAGTTCCCCCATGACGATGTACTTCCTGTCGGGGGCGCTGCTCATGAACGGCAGGTAAATGTCCAGCACTGTGAAGATGCCGCAGGCCAAGAAGGCGATGACTCCCACGGCCACCGAGAAGTGACAGGCCGAGTCGTTCTGGTTGAATATGCAGCGCGCCTCGCTCGACGTGGGCGGATTTATGTAGCCCTCGTTTGTAATGGTCCCAAACACCACCAGAGCGAAGACCTGCACAACACACACATGGAATCAGAATGAGCACTGTCGCCATAGTGATTAAGAATTAAATACATAATACATCTTTTGAATGAGGATACAATATTTTGTCCCCGGGAGGAATGACTGATTCAAATGTTGTTGCCATTTCATTCTTTGATTGTGATTAAGAGAATCAGGTTAATTGTTGCGTAGTGGTGACGTTGTGAGCCACACCCTTTTAAACCTTTTCTATACAACAGGTTCACTCAGGTTAAACCAAAAATAAATCAGTAATCAGGTTGTGGGCCTGAATGGACTCAGGCATCAAGTTGAATAAGCCTGAAATCACAGTTTAGTAATAGTTGGGACTGCGCTCATTTAGGCTTTGCTATTGTTTTTTTTTCTGTTACCAAGGTCATGGATTCATAGATTAAATTAAATATGATATATTTATACTTTATGCAAGGCAAGTTTATTCATACAGAAACATTACCTATGGTATTGCAAAACAACATTCAAATAATAAAACAAGTAAAAGCATAATCTCAGTGCACTTCTTTTATTTTATTTTTTTTCAGTTCTATGCACGGATGAACGTAAGTGTTTTTAGCATGTAAAATGCATATAACCGTGTCATTAAGCATTTTGGCTTTACTTTACAAGCCATACTATATAATTGTACGTAATCAACAGGTTTTGTGTCACCAATCTATACTTCATCCACAACTAGTCCCTGGACACTGCATCCCAGAATGTGCTTGTACGGTCATACCTTTTTATGATTATGTTATGCTTCGTTGTTATGGAACAGAAAGTGTAGACAAGGACACGCACATCCTGAACTTATACCTTTGTGTTGGGTCCAAACATTTAAAACTTTAAAAGAAGAAAATTGATCCACATCACACTTCTGGAAGCTCCCAAACCTTTACTCAACCACACCGTCACACAGGGGCATTTCAGGACACGCTCTTCTTCGGACAGACTAAACCTGTCATGGAAGCAGCACTAATGTGTGTGGCAAGTGTCCTAATATGTGGTGGTGGCCGGGGGCGGCTGGGGGCAGCGTCTCGTGCTCCTGTTCCCCATGTGACCCGAGTGCAGCCACCATGTGACCCACCAGCTCCGAGGAGAGTGGAGGACTGTTCCTGTGGAGAACCATGGACAGTTTGTGGACTATGGTTTGGACATGAGACAGACATATGCAGGTATAATATGGCTGCTGAATTAGGAGTCTAAAAAAAGCTTATTCATTAATTTAGCAACAAAGGGGTCAAAAATGAGTTTAGCCAAATTGGTTTCCTGAACACAAACTTCCATCAATCAAAGAATCAATCAATCTGGCAAAATGTTTACTAATGTTCCAAAATAGCCAAATTAAACTTATTTTTGTAAAGTTCATATTTTGTAGTATTTTTGAATGGTAAAAAAAAACAGGATCCTCCCATTTTCATTCAATGACCCTAAATATGACCTTTTGCGACTGAGCTTTTGTTCAGACACAAACCCAACAGTACAGGATGTCTTTGTTTACACTCAATGTTTTTAATTCTCTACCGTTCTATTTACATATAGCCAACCGTTTTGGAACAGATGGCTCCTCCTGGATATAAACAGTCAACAAAAACTAGACTAATATCTGGGACAATAGTACTTCAAGCAACACGTATGCAGCCAGCCCCATTTACACATAATTTAGATTTACAATTAAAATATTAAAAAAAATACTGATCTAATCCCATGCTATAAATGATGATGTTTGGAGCTAAACCAAACCATTGCTTGCTTTGTAATTGCACTGTGTATGGTGTCATTGTTTGAGGCTCTCGTGCTCATCCTGACAGAAACAACCCGTGAATCTCCAGACTTCCCTAAATGCCCTGAATATTTGAGTTTGCTGACCATTACAGAAGTGAAAGGACAATATATCCTTGTGCCAACACTGACTCTGTAGAAATGGGAGATAGAAGGGAAATTCATATTATATCGAATAAAAACCATTGAAAGACTGCAATAAGAGCAGCTTGAATACAAGAAAATGGGATCCTTCAGGCCTTTAAATATTCATAATAAAAACGTAAAAAGCGCTTTTTGGGACACTCAAAGACGCTTTTGAACAAATTATGTAACAACTATGTCTCTATTAAATGTTGTGCTTAGTTTTACAACAATATGGGTTGAACATAATCTTGAATGTAAGATTTTTACAGCCATGTGTTTGTACTTGGGCTTGCACCAAAGTACATTCGTGACATTGTAGAGCCACATGAACCAACATGGACTCAGGGACGGGCCTCCTACTGGTGCCCGGATTCAGGACTAAACATAGGGAGCAGCATTTCAGATTCATGCAGCTAAAATCTGGAACAGTCTTCCTAAAAATGTGACACAGGCTACTTCCTTGACAATGTTCAAATCCAGGTTAAATACGGTTCCGTTTAGCCGTGCATACAACTGGACTGTATCTTCACTCTTTTTAAACATATGGTTTTTATTTCTTATTATAAAACCTGGTATGATGCATTTATTTTGTTTTCTTAAGAGTATAAAATGTGCTTTACAAATAAACCTGCCTTGCCTTACTTTTCTAGAGAGTCTACTTATTAGTGGTGTCAGGAATATATCTGAATATACTGTGTCAGATGGGATTGTCTTCTGGCTACAAAGACAAACTAAACTAAATTGAGGAATATTAATGTTGTGTTTTCTTGAGATGACAGAGTAAACCCAGTAAATAGGCGGCTCTCAGCTGTGCCTGTGTATTTTAGTTTGGGATCAGCGACACGTTTACAGAGGCTAAATACGCGCGCAGGGAAAGCTGGATCATCTTACCTACTCTACACTGTTTACCACAAACACCGCACATGGAGTTCCCCAAACAGAGCAACAGGTACCCAACTTTCAAACCACAACAAATGTTACTAAATATGTTATCCACGTTACTAGTTTCTTCACACGCAGACCTTTTGATCAGCTTTTCCAGACAGAAGAGTGAAAAAAAGCAGACCACCCTCACTGAACCAATCAGCGCAAAGCAACTCTTTCTGTGTATGCAAAATATATGTTACTAATAAGATGAAGCATGTTGTGGTCTGATTTATTTATTTTACTTTGACATTAATACACGTCATCATAAGATGCAGGCGTTTTGATTTCTTATTTTGTTGACATATCAAATTTAATGTGGTTATCCAAGTAGTGGTGAAAGCATGAGATAAGCTGGGAGGGTTATTTCAAGACAAAACAAAAACATATTAGCTTAAAACATTTAGACACAAACAATAAATTACACACAATATGCAATACGTTTTGTGTGTTTTAAGTGGGATTCAGTAGCGAGGGTTGCGAGTAGCATATATTTGGGATTCCTGGATTAAAAGTTTGTGAACAACATCCAAGAAAGTGTACTTAAATGGGAAATGTGTTAAAACAGGAACACTAGGGCAAAACTAATGCTTTTAAATGATCCAGATCTGGAACCATGATTGGAACTCAAGTTGTTGTCAAATAATAAAGAAAATGTTTAAGTTGAAATGGGAAATTCTGGGTTAAAACGTGAATTTATTTTTGTAATCTGTTATTTCACAGACCCTAGCCTTGGCCCTGAATACAAAGTGTCCGCAGTTGTCCAGGCTTCAGGTGTATCAAGTTACCTTTGTGTCAGAGGCTCATTTTGGCTTCACAGATCACGCCCCTTCACAAAACTTTAAGATTTGCCTAGTAACAGGTCACTTTAAAAGAAGTTAATCAAAATATACATATCTCTGTGGTGAGTATCTGAGTGTTTCATACATGATGTTGACTTTCAATTTGTGGAAGTCACCCCAGTCACATAGCCAAACAAGTTTTTTTTAAAAAGAGAAAAAACAAAAGGAAGGGGAAAAGCAAATCTATGTGTGCATTGTCAAAGTCCGGGCAGGCCTAATACTTCTTACGGCTTCCAGTTGATAATAAGGTGCCACCATTTTAAGTTGATTATTTACTAAATCTTGAGCAACTTTGTGTAAGAAAAGAGACATACTAAGGGCTCCTGCTGCACCAGTGCACAGATAACCTTACCGGATCATAGTAATTGCTTGTAATAAAGTAAATAGACCATCTGTGCGTGTGACAAAGCAGCAGTGTTGACCTGCGCTGTCACTGTCACCAGCTGCTGCAACATGACGCCCCGCGGAGACATGCGGACAGATAGTAGCCACTTGTTCTCAGTGGACACTAGTGGACACTACAGTGGACACCATAGTGGACACTATGATGGACACAGGCTCTGCAGATGCCTGTGCAGAGCCTTTACCCACGTGTAGAACTGGACAGAACGTGTGTCCTTAAGGCGCACCTGTTCCTACACAGGCTGTGCATGAACTCCCTGCTCCCGCACTCACCAGGCTGAGGACCCGCACGATGGTCTGCGGCTGTCGGACAAACTTGTAGAAGTCGAAGCCTCCTCCTGCGAATGGCGCTCCGTAAACACTGGCGTTGCCTTTTTCCTCCATGTTTCACTCCAGAACAAGGCGCAATCCGAGGCTAAACTCTGGCTAAACTCCAGCTAAACTCCAGCCCCTGCTCTCGTTCCTCTCGCCGCTGTAGTTGCTCTGTGGCGGTTCTGTGGCAGCTCTGAACTGGAGGCGTCTGGCGCGAGGCCAGGCGCGTGCACACTCAGGTCCTGTGCGCGCGGCCTGGGGGTGGGTCAGAGGTGCTTCACGGGACATGATGGAAATATGAAAGTTATGCCGGTTGTATATTACTTCTGCTAATGTAAGGGTCAGTTGGAGAGAGTTCTTATAAAAGCATTCCCTCCATTGTGAAAGACTGTTTATTTATTAGATGTATGTATATTTACATTCTTTGGATGCAAAATGTCATCAAAAAGAAAATCACACACATGCAAAATGGGTCATTAGTTGAAAATAGATGTGCACAAAGATCCTGTTTGTGGTTCAAACAGTGCGGTGCCTCAAGGCAGCAGAACTGGTTGTTCCTCCTCTTGCTCCAACACATTTGTCTTTGTTTTTAACCAGGTCCAATCCTCCATTGACTCCACTGACGCCTGTAAACAGATGAAATGTTCAGAATGTGTAGCGCCTTAGCCTTTTGTTAAACTGGAGTCAGGACTACAAAACCCTCTGAATATTTATTTTCTTCAGATTATTTAAAAATTTGACCTCTCACTGCTATTTGAATGTGTACCACTAGAGGGCGTCATGAATATAATACATTTCCAGCTTACACCCCTAACATTGTGTACATGTTCCATACTATTCCATTCTTTAAAACATTTAGGCAATTTTCATGATTTCTCACCTGGTCAAATTGATCCATTGTAGACTCCTTCATATCTCCAGTATCCTCGGTGTACTCAGAATACCCCTATACCAAAAATGTATGAATCACAAGCAATGATTGGTTAAGTATTCATCTCAAACGTATAATTTTCATACAGAATAACAAACAGCATACAATAATTCCACATTTTATATAAACACAACTTACCAGATCTTCTTCATAGGCTGAAAGCATGTTCTTCATCTTAACCCCAACTCTGCAGAAAGATACAAATGATACAACCCCATAGATGGATAAAAATGAATGAAAATGAATAATCTTACATTGGCTTGACGTCACATGATGTCCTTGGTCCTAAAAACCCCCAAAAACAAATAAATAGCTAAGTTGTGCCCAAAAGAGGAAAGGGACTAATAGAAACTTGCAAACATCTTACTGTTTACAAAGCCGATTCCGCAGCAGATGAAGACCATGCCGATAATACAAGCAAAACAACCAAAGACCACAGCGACCACCACATCCGGAATACGGTTCACCACTGTTAAAACAAATAACGAAGTCAATAGAAATAGCACAAATCAGTGTCAAACTTAGTAGATTATGAATTAACACCTTTAAACCACAAAAAATAAAGCTAATGAAATGCATGTATCTAGTTTCTCGTTTTCAAAACATTTCTACAAAATACTTTTCACATGGATGTATTTAGGTTCAGCTTTTTCAGAGGACCACCCTCACTCTGTCATCTCTCAACCCAAAGCTTCAAATAGTGACTCACAGGGATCTTTCACAAGCATGCAAAAGATAACACGTGTTAATAAGACCTAATAAGACCAGTACAGCATATGGTTGTCTGATTTGTTCATTCCATTGTACTTTTAAGAGATTCTGCATATTTGGTCAAACAGCCTTCATTATATATAGGGGGAATAGTTAGGTAACTCCATGAACACCCTCAATGATTGCAGATAAGGCACTGCTCTTTTAATAAAAAATGGATTGAATACACTCTTGTCTTTGGCTTATTTTACCTCCTACCTGTGTAATTTGGTCTTTTATGGTTTCACTTTATTTTAATACGTATTTATCAACTGTTTTTTGAGAGTAAAAGGTACCATATTTACTCACTGCATCAAAACTAGCCTCATATGTTGTCAAAAATCTCTCCCCACTGTTTGTTACATCAATTATGAACTCGGTACTTAGTGAGAAAACGACTACAATTAGAATATATGACTGTTTCCAAGTAATTTTTAAGAATCTGCCTACTTTATTTTCGCCACTGTGGGACTAATAAAGGCATTAATAAACTCTTTAGTGTACATTGTATTTCCCTACATCCACGTGTTACCTCCTTTATCAAGGTATTTCCCTCGGCTGCGAACAGCGGTCGTGTTGTCGTATTGGTCGGACACTTCACAGTGGTAAGTCCCGGCACTGCTCCGGCCCACTGCCAGTAATAGGATGGACGCTTGTGGGGGGTCGTCCACCACTTTGTAGAAGCTCGGCCCCTGGATGTGTGGGAGCAGTGTCTTGTTGAGGAACCACTCAAACTTTACATGGGAGCCCTTTGACGGCCGGCAGTAAATCGTCACTCCCACCACTGCATAGTTTGAGCCAGTGCTGTAGTCGGATTGTAGAGTCACTGGGCCTTCGACTGGCACTAAAAACATGTGAATAAAGAAATAAATACATCATAGTATTACACTTTAATATTGACAATGCATTGATTTTATATAGCTTCCTTTTGACACTCATGGCATTATTCATTGACTCCGTACACAATGGTGGTGAGTGGTATGGTACCCTCTGCTGCCCTGGCGTAGACTACCAAAAGCAACACTAATAACCTGACCCATCGGCCCCTCTGACCCGTGACCACCAACAACCATCCCCACAAGCACACCAGACTACACACCGACAATGTGGGACAAGTGTCTTGATTAAGGACGCATCAGTTTGTCACTTTAAAGCTGCCCAACTGTGGCACCTGATCTTCTCAGAGGTCTCCCATCACAGTACGGCCCTGTCCTGCACAGCCTCCGAAGTCTGACAGGACCGGGCGTTCTCATGCACATGGAAATTGATGAAGATTATTGATCAATTCTGGTGGATTATATCATCAGTGAAAGCAGCTACACCACTTCTGCTGCTGTGACCTGAAGGGCTGTTGCTGATTATTACTATTGTTTGCTTTGTAGAATGATCAATCTTTTATATTTTATATTTTTGCTGCTACTGGACACCTGAATTTCTCCTACGGGGATCAATAAATATCTATCTCTCTATCTAAACAGGGAAATGACTGCCTGTGACAAAGAGTTACATTTCTTGATGATTTTTGTAGTTGGAGAGAACAATGCACGAGTTCCATATTTGTTTAGTTGACTGTCCTATAATAATACTTAATCATGGGAATGTTATGAAGCGTTACTCTTAAGATATGGTTCAAAACTTTTTGATCAATAGTGTTGCAATAATGTCCAACCAAACCTATGTATTAGATATGTCTAATTAATTATTTACGGTTTACTAGTAATACATACCGACTTCTAATGGGATCCAGGGGCTGTGTGCGATCTGGTCTCCATTGTCCGCGCAGCATTGGAGCCAACCCAGGTGCTTCCTCAAAACTATGGGGACTTTGATCGTCGCTTGTCGATCCTCCACTGTCACGTTACCAATCAATTCATCCATATTGTAAAGAGTAAACATGATCGGAGGAGTCCCTCTGAGAGAACTGCATGACACCAATGCAGAGTAGTTCTGGTCCTCTTTCAGGACAGTGAATGAGATGTTAGGAGCGGACACAATATCTAAAAATATTAAGATTTAGATAAGGTATAATGGTGACTCATGCAGTACACAGTTTGATCTGGTTTACCTATGATTGTGATGTTAACTGTGGAGTTATTTGAAATGAAGATGGTCCCGTTGTAAGAGTTTTGAGCAATACACATGTATGAACCGCTGTCTCTCGAGGTCGTTCTGCAAAGAAATATTAGAATCATAGATGAGAAAAACGTCTTCAGCAACTTAAGATGTTAAGTCAATGTCAGTGTTGAGAGAGATTTCTTTTCCAGAGCAAGCAATGATTAGGCCCTGCCCATTCTCACCCCCACTGCTTCCTGATTGGATCAAATAAAATCCAATTCTTGACTTTTATTCTTCTCCAGCTAATCTTACAGGTGCTGGTTGTGCCATGAAGAGGGATTGCACTAAAGTGGGATTGTACTAAATGTCTTCATGCTATACTATGCATGGTCAAATAAAACAGTGCATTATTTAAAAAAGTGGTTCATAATTGAAGTTTGAGACATCAACTTGGATAAATGTGAAAATGGGGCTCCGAATTCTCCAAAAGCAAAAGTTGAAGCCATTAATAGCATTCTAAATAGTTTGTTCTCAAAGTTTCTTTTTTCTTTTTTGAAAAGTAGACACCCACTCTCACTCAGCAATCAGCTCTCTGCTCAAAAGGTCACATACTAATAATCACAATAATGCATTGGTTTTATACAGCGCTTTTCAAGCTCACCTGATGATTCTGAGACGATTCTCATAAACATTCCGGTATCGTGTCTCTGTGATTTTGTGCCCGTCGAGAAACCAATTGTAGGTCACATAACTTCCCTTTTCCAGTTCACATTGAAGCTCCAACGTCCGGCCTTCAAAAAACTCGGTCTGTCCTGAACTGACCATGACATGCGCCTTTTTCACCGGCTCTGAACAAAGACATGCAAATATCATGCATGCACTGATAACTAAAAATTGATAACACAAATATGAAAAATACCAAACTATTTGAATTAAGTCTAAAGTTTTAATGGCCTATAATTCTTAGAATACGTTTTTTTGTTTTTTTTACTAATAATAATCTGATTCCTATTTGTGAAATTAATTATTTCTAAGTAACTTTTTCAGTTGGCAAATTGTATTTTAAGTGATACATCAACATACATCCCTTGAAGACTAATATCTAGTATATATGTATGTATGTGTATATATATATATATATG
>JAPMNZ010930328.1:0-11173 GCA_029875035.1 Pomatoschistus microps | reverse complement strand
CCCCCCTCCCTTGTAAATGTATCCATTGTGAGATCAATAAAGTTTGTCTTTTCTTATCTTAGTTCTGCCGGGATATTAGAATTTCAATATTGAATATACAGCCCCTAAATATTGTTAATGTTTTCATTTCAATGTCCTGCCCTCCACTGTTTTACTGCAGTACGAAAAAAGGTCTTGTTTTGATTCTCAAATCGTCAATGACAAAACAAGGAATAAAACAAGGATGCCCCATTCTACTCCCTACTTTTGACTTGTTTGCACTGAGAGCCAAAGTAATTTCCTAGTCTGTGACTTCCTGTTACTTATTGTACATGGCAATAAAAAAAATTCGGATTCTGAATATTTACAGTGATTGCAGTACCACATTTGGCCCAATTTGTACATATTGCTCCTTTAAAGGGAAAAATATGGTAATGATTCACAACGCACAACTGCATCCAAACAATTCAAACACATCCTCATCCACATGGTCTTATCTGAAAGCTCAATATATCAACACATAATTCCTTTGCACACTGCATTAGTATATGACAAATGATATTTAGTTCACAGATTTGACAATATGACAGGATTATAGGATTTATTTTATATTTTAGCATTCAATGTAAAACTTCTTGGAAATATATTTATTATCTATCTTTTTTAAGGAGCAAGACTTTTTGCATATATAGACTTTTAAAGTCAAAAACACGAATTGCAAAAAATTATTCTTTTGTCCTTTCACAAAAGTTCTTGTTCTTGACTATTCATTGGAAAAGACAACAGTGTCAGAACACAGAAATATAAAGCTTTTATTTTATTGTTCATTGAAAGTCGCACTTGCAAGATTTCTGCTGCTTGCTACAGTTTATGTAAATTCATTCACCAATCTATATTGATGCTAAGTAAAAGTACATTATATATCAAAAAGTATAAGTTTGATACCGGGCCTGACCTGCCAGAACCGCCTGCTTTCACAACAGTTATGACATTTTTCCTTTACAGATGTCAATAATACTTGGTCACTTCCTGCTGTGTCCTCAGCTTGGACTTCTGAAATTGCCTTCGACCTTTGTGTGTCTGAATCTACAGTGGCTTGCACACAGCCAGAACCAAAATAATTACTCAACTTTTTCAGGTCATATTGTTTCGATTTTCTCAATGCTGCAATATTGAAAGTGTAGTTGTCAGGATGGATTAAAATAAAGAATAGTGTGTATTCCTTTGGGTGCTTTGAATAACAAAGTGAATGTCTGCAGCCATTAGAGCTGTAATTTATAAGGACAAACCCACGTTAACATCAGCGGCCATTGGAATAAACATTAGGGCAAAGGAGTTCAGGAAAAGTTAATTCTTTTGAAAACATGACTGTACATGGTGTGCTGAGTGAATAAGAGGTGATGACCAAAACATACATCAATAAATGTATCCTCTTTCACAAATTAGCAGAATAATTCATACATTTCATCAAGGAAAAAAAACACAACAGTCCAGACCTCATGGACCTCAGCTCTGTGTGCTGGCAGAACATGGGAAAGTTTTATATGACTTTTAATTATGGATAAAAAGAGTAATATTGTAATAGGTGTAATAGATTAGTAAGTGTGCAATAGTTTACTAAGAATGTAATAGCAGTTCTTTCACTCGTATGATCTTTATAATGATGAGTAATCACATTACTGTTGGTACTTTTACCTGGAACAGAACAGAGCATTCAATTTATTTTTAATGTTAGAGCATTACATACTTTAGTGTCCATTGTTATACAGAAAATTGGCCTAAAGTAAAAATGTTTTTTCTCTCAAATGTTAGTTATAAAATTCAAATAAACCTTACACAATTCTACATTTTTTGACATGCTTTTCCATTTACAATTCGACATACTACATTTTTATGAACTTTGTGTAGGATTTGATTGTTAAAGCATCATCTTTGATATTAAAACAAATCTCTAATTCTTTCTCTAATATGTTTAAACATGCTTTTCCATTTATAATTTTACGGGGGGAAAATCTTTCTATGGTCTTTGTATGTTAGATGACTGTCAACATGTCATGTCCTATAAAACTTTAATAAGATATTTGCTCATTTTTTCCATATGGCTTGGCAGATCCAAAACTGGTTTCTGTTTTTTCGTTTGGATCCTGATTGGATTCTGAATGATACATACCTATAATCCAATAATCACATCAGAATCCAAATCAGATTCCAAACAATCATGATAATCCAATCAGTTTTGGAACTCGGCTCTCTCGATATTGGACAGTGGCCTTCTCTTAGCTCTGGTCCGGAAGCTGATCTTTACAAATACTGGACTTCCAATGGAAATGACACTGTTTCTGATCACATTAGATAATACAATCGCACAATAGCTTGGTAAAGATAACCAGATAACATATTTTTATATATTATTCAGTACTTTTCATTATTGCTTATATGATCTGACTTTTAACCGTTTGATCCAAATGAAAGAGAAGAAATGGCTTCAGCGCAGTAATTGGCCGTGTGTAATTGAAGATATATATTTAGATATAATTACGTATTTCAAGGCCTTTCAAAAGAAGACATCAGCGCAGTTCCACATGAGCAGACTGACAAGAGCAACTGACAGCAAGTGATAGATGAGTAAAAGAAGGACAGACAGCGACCGCTCGGCAACAGCAGAATCTTAAAAGGGGTGAAAAACCACTTTAACTACAAGCACTTTTGATTAGAATGTTTATGAGGCCGTGATTTACAGCGACAGAGCGTTGTTGTCTTCCCCCAGTGGTTCAAGGAGAAGACGAGTCAAAAGATTAATGACCGTTTAATTTGGCAACACTTTTAAGATTACAATAGCTCTTTCCTGAGCGACAGTCACCTACTTGAACATACTTTCTATTTGTAGTAACTCAGATTTATTTACTGCATTTGTTGCTTTGAGCTATACATCACATGAAACCAATCGTAATCACAACAACATATTACGGAGATGGTGCTGTCCAATTTTGGGACACTGATGTTATAGCAGGTTTTTCAGTTTAAAACTAATACACTTTTGACCATATGTATCTGTAGTATCATATAGATTAGATACTTTTCTTAATAACATATTGAAAACAGTCCCTCCCTGTGGAATAATCATCACCAGTAAGATTTGCTGGAGGAGAATAGTTAGACTAATGAACCGGATTTGAATTAATTGTGTCCAATCAGGCCTTGTGGGGGCGGGTCTATCTGGCATTGCATTCAAAAGACATGTCTCCACTTTTGCTCTCTAGACTAGTCCAGGGGCCAATATCACGGATTGATCTTGACTGGCATCGGGCTGTTCTAAGTTGGCTGAATGACACATGTTTACCATCTCACCAGCTCCAGTTGCACAATTAACAGAAGTCAGTACAAATATTGTCAACGTCTGAATTTTGTACTTGGCTTTGGAACTATTTAGAACATGTCTATTTTGGCTGAGCTGAAGTTGGATGGATGACACATTGAAATTATGTTTTTTTCTCCAAGACTATTTTGGGTTACCGAGGGTCACATAAAAAATGACATTGAGGGCCGCAAATGGCCCCCGGGCCTGAGTTTGGACATGCCTGCTTTAAAGAAGTACAGTATTTGTTTTATAGCAGTTTGAGAATGTAAACTTTCAGGCTAATGAAATGAACAGCTAACAAAACCATTATAAAAAGCAAAGTTAACTGCACTACTTTTCCTTCACTTTCAAACCCAAAGGCTCCTGAGCTTGTCCCAAACTAACTTTTAATCACATTAGCCGACCTGCCAATCCTTTTTACAAGCGCTTTTATTTTCACAGATAATAGGGTTTTGGTGCCCCATAAGAAACTCATGCTTGAGGGATAAAAAAAAAGTATGTTTATGGCACATTGTACTTATTTGAAGGAGTTCACTATAGTTTACTCTGGTCCATGTTTGCTCAGCACTTTCCTTCTCATTCCACTGTCCATCTGTCCTGCATCAGCGGTGAGTGTAGGTTTGGGCCCAGTGTGACCGCTCCAGCTGCTGAATCTTGCACATCTTTAAGTGGGAGGAATGGGATCATCTCATAATTCTGAACTTACGCTCTAAAAGAGACCTACATTTAGCATATTGCAGCTTAAAAGTTTCAGCTTGATTATAAAGTGAAAGTGAGTCATTTATTTAGTTCTAATTGTCCATAAATCTCCATGATTTTTGTCCCTCACTAAACAATCCATTGTTTGTTACGGTTACCTCTGAGTAGTAGAAACTGTTATTGGCAGGTGTGATTTCAGACAGATAGTGTTGCTGTCAATGTGTCCCTTGGCCTCCATCTTCCTTCCATTTATGTTAAGCAAAGCAAATTCACACGTGTCGCTCAACATTATACAAATGACTAGTTCAGCTGCAGCAGTTCCTCAAGTGTGTCCTGAACATCTGTGTCTCCTGCTGTAACATCTGTAACACATGTTATTCTCCTCTATCCCCACGGGAGCACCTGGCCTTCTGTAGACTCCACTAATTCAACTCAGTGATAATTTACTCTTCTGTTTCTATTCTCAAAGGTATGAGTGTGTGTAAGTTCATACTTGCATGTGAAAGCCCGATCTTATCAGACCTCTGAAGCTGTGCAGGGTAAAGCCTGGTTTTCACTGTGATGGGAGACCTCTGGGAACACCAGGGGCCACAGTGAAGCGACTGCGGCTGTAAAGTGCCAAATTAAAGTGCCAGGTTGTTGTGTCCTTAGGCAAGAGACTTCACCCACATTGCCTAGAATGAGTCTGGTCTGTGTGTGAATGGTTGATGGTGATTCAAGAGTTTGATGGAACATACTGCTTGCCTTACTTCTGTCAGTTTGCCCCAGGGCAGCTGTGGCTACAATAGTGTATGGAGTGAATGAATAATGACACAAAAGGCGTCTTTAAGTGTCCAGAAAAGCGTTAGATAAATCCAATGTATCATTATTATTATTACTAGATGTTCCACTCATCATAGCCCCATTTCACTCTCACTTGTGAATTCTACAGTAACTACAGTATTCAACTCTAGGGCCACTCTTATATGAAGACTAGAAAGTTCTTAATTATGATTCTCAATGCTGAAGGAACTGCTATCTTGAATACTGTTTACACATGCACTGCCATTATTTACAGAGAGTTGTGTTTCCGTCTGTTACAGATGTGCCAGAGCTGGTGAGAGAAGGGACTGGTCTCTCAGACTCCACCTCAGAGGACCAATCACTCAGCTCATACACATCTGAGTCCTTTGACGACAACGGTAAGATCTCAAAATGTACAGTATGTTGTTGAGAGAAATGGCAATATTCAAACCAACAATAATGAACACATTATTGAACTTATTGCAGTCATCACTATAATTGTGGGGAGTGTTGGGAGTAATGAAATACATGTACCAGTGATACATATACCTGTGTGTGCGTGTGTGTGTGTGCGTCGGCTCGTCTGTGCGTTCTTGATAATATATGTGGTTTGAGGTGGGTCTGTTGGGTGGTCGGGAGGGAGGGTCATGAGCAGGATTGTTTTTAATCAAACTGTAAAGCACTTTGTGTTGCATCTTCTGTATGAAAAGTGCTTATTAAAAAGAATGTGATTGATTGATTGATTGATACCAGTAATACTTATTCAATACTTATACTTATTAGTTGTGTAACTGTGTTCGGAATACATGATTTTTTTCAAAAATGAAAGGAATACATTTCGGGTTTTGATCAAACAAATCCTGTTCAAAACGCAGTTCTTCGGGGCCATGCAACATAATCTAATTACGCAATGCGTTTTAAAGCAGAAATGCTGTGTTTTGTAGCTAAATGTATTTTTGAGTGATGTCCCCAACACTGTATAATTGAATCCACATCCAGGTCCAGTGAACACACACATTTGTATTCAGATAGTGTTTATTTCAACTCCTTTCCCGATTGCTTCTGCTGGTTTCCCCCTTATCACTCTCTTTCATTGATCTCTGGCTAAATATAACAACTTTGTGTCACATAGTAATGAGCACGTGTGGGTGCGTGTCATGAGATGAGGCTCCTATGTTGTTTCCTTTTCCGTTATAATTGCTGTGTGCAGAGAAGGCTGGGTGTCCTCGCTGTCGGTTTCACATATGCACCTTTCCAGCTACACAGGTCCTATATGACAGAGATGACAGTCGGATACATACAGGTTGTTTCTCTGTGTGCAGGGTGCATGCATGTACTCCATGTTCTACAGCAGCAAGCAAACAACATGAATTGGGGCAAATACAACCAGTTATAATTAGAGTATATAAGGGAGTTAGTAAAAGATCGGTTTTACTCTCTAAGTTAAGTACAAGTAATTGGGTTTAGAATAAAATGCTTACAGGCAAGAACAGACAGGACTATTAATATGAATACTGTTAATACTACTATTAAGTTGTTTGGGCAATAAGAATCAACTTGACTGATAATTCAACAATTGCTTTTTAACAACTTACCCCTCCTCCTGTTTGAGATGCACGTTTTCTATCCTTAAGATAATCCTGAGATTAAAAAACGATTTGATAACCAGGTTTTGTGAACATTATTCCCACAAACACATACAGTACATGCCAGGTTATCATGATTTTTCTTTTGTTTTCCCCCGTTGCGTTTTTCCACCTCTAGAAGATTCTGTTGAGACTAACTGGCATCTTTCTCATGCGTAGTAGCCAGTATCGATTTTATTCATCCCTTTAGGTTTTCTTCCTGATCCCCACTTTCTCATGCAGTCGTGGATTAAACTATTATCACATGGAGCGGAGGCAGCACCTGCACAGTGGTGTCTTGTTTGCACGCACTCAGAGTTGGCCTAATTATGAGATTGTGGAAAATTCTGCTGCTCAGAGATTTTGTGTGGGTGCTCCGGTCCCGCTGTACACATGCACTCAGCGCCAATGCTTCAGATAATTCCCAATTGAACTACATGGAGCCTGGACACTTGGAAACATCATCAATATAGCCATTTTGCTTCATAATGGCCCAATTTGTGAGGACCTCTATTCTGTAGCAGATACCAAACCTTTTAACATAGAAGATCCATGTTTTATCACCTGTGCTGAAATGCTGTTGATGTGATTTTTTTTTTTTTATCAGTTTTTGTACCTTAGACTCCCCTTTGTCAATGCAGGAGGGTCTAAGGACAGTCATGATCGGGAACATTTATGGATATTTATGGATATTTATGGACATTGGTCATCCCGCTCCCTATGCATTCCCTGATTTGTTGTTGCCAAATAGACATCTTTGTAAAGTCCTCCAAGACGCTTGCTTTCATGATTTAGAGCTGTATAAAAGTACATTGAATTGATTTGCTCAAGAGATGAAAGTTTAACAAATAAAACATTATTTTGGCTGCATTATTAGACTAGAGCCAAGTCTTATGGTCTTCTCTTCCTCACTAATCTCTTGTTCTGCTCCCAGCCTCCATAGTTACAGTCATACGTCTCGTCAATGATGCCGTCAACAATATTGAAAGTGAAGGTGACTATGAAAACCCCTTTCTAAACTTCATTCTGAACACATTTCATTCAAGATTGCACACGGTTTTTTTTTCCCTCCAATATTTTGTCAGTATTCATGACAATAGATACGTCAGTGCAGCCGTTCTTTCTCCTTTTTCCGTCTGCTGTTTTGTACTGCCTCCGTCTAAAGCTCTTCTCTTTCTCGCTTCCTTTGTAGTGTCAAACATGGACAAAGAACCACAGAGGAACAGCCCTGGTGAGTGTGACACAGACCTGACAAAAAAAAAAAAAAAAAACATTTATTAACCATCCATCCCTTTTGCCTTTATTCTCCAAGCCAAAAGCCTCTGAACCTTTTGTACGCTCCAGTTTTGTGACACTTTATCACTGGCCATGCAGACGAGATTGCCATTTGTGCCATTATTCTTTCTTTGGAATGTAAATGTCCAGCTTCTGATTGTTTTCATGGACTTCTTACTACTCCCAAAGCACAAGCACTTTCTATTGAGTGTCATTGAGCTAGCGTGTTAGCATTGTCCATTTTTATCCAGTCTATGCTTGGCTCTCACTTACTGTATGTGCAAAAGGTTTTTACACAATTTCTATTCATTTCCCATTGATAATGTACTAGTTAATCCTTTCTGTGATTGTCTCTATTACAATATCATGGACTCTAAGAAATATAGTGACAATAGGCTTCTTCTTTTACTCTGTCATGTTGGATTGAATTAAGTTTAGCAATATTGCCACATTAATTTGACTTTATTCATTTACTGTGGAAAAGGTAGCTTAACTTAAGGGAGCTTAACTATCAATTAAATCCAACACTTTAATTCTTATTGTGTGTGTGCGTGAGCGTGTGTTTGTGTGCGTGCATACACTACTGTATATCTTAGTTCCTTAGTACTCTCTGGTTCACATTATACTAAAGCTCCCCTGGAAGATCATTTACCATATATGACTTGAGACAATTATGTAAATGTAGCTTACACAAGCAAGCATCTAAATTGTTAATATGGTTTATTTAAATACCACTAAGATTCAGGGGCCTGGTCAAGTGGGCTGTAGCAATGGACAATTTAAGAAGAGCTTTCAGCAGCGTGCACGGTCTCTCTGGAGTTCAGGGCACTTTGAGAGGCTCCCAGGATGCACCGAACGGCACAAATGAAGGCAGTTCTCTGATGTAATAACACAGAGAGAAGCAGGATGTACAAAGCGTTTGGACTGTAGTCTGAGGTCTGTGTGTATGAAAAAATGGCAAACATTATAGACTACAGTCATTAGCATGTAATTAGTAACTCTTTGTTCAAAGTGAGGGTAATTTGACTTGCACCCCAGTGTTTGCTTTACATAATTGTGCCTTGTAGAGCTATAAAAAACAAGAACATGCACTCCATCCATTGTTTTTTCAATGAAAGATTTTAGAATTGGCTCTTAAAAATAATGTAAAATCACCCATTCACGTGCAGGTTTCATTGATGCTTCAAATGATTTCTCACAAACATGACCCTATGTTTGTCATTTTGGCTTTTTTTAAGGTGTTAACCACTGCCTTCCCACTAAAACAAATGAAAAACTCCCTAGACATTCAAATTGTATTAGTTTTAAGACCCTTTCAGTGCAAACAAATGGATTGAGTCCTAGTGAAGCTGTAGTTTCAGACTTTAATGGCTCTTTTACTTCATTATGAGCAGGAACAATCTCAAAGTCCAAAGTCTGCCTACATGCTATTGCTGTCTTTTTCTGGGGTGAATTTCACTTAAATAGAAATTTAGGGGAAACTGTCCAATCAGAATATACGTAAAATCCTGTTCAAAGGTGATACCTGTTTTTTTTTCACCATATGACAACCTCAAACTGGTTAAGAATCCTTCCAGAATGATTGACTTGACAGAAAATAAGGCGTACATTTTTTGGCAGGTCTTTTTAACGCGAGGATAGCACAAGGGTTAAAAGTGTCTGCATTCCCGACGGACTGTATATATCTGAATATACATTCTCTTCCCAGTGTCATTCTTCACTGTATTCATCGTATCGTCTGTCAGTGTGGAAAGCATTTCATCATCAAAGCTTTGGTTTTGTTTTCTTTCGCTGACAGTGAGACGCCACCAGCCAAGCAACGATGAGATTTGCTTAGAGTTCGTCAAAGAGTACCTTGTGGATTGTAAGCAAATGCTTCTCTGTATTGCCCCCCTCCAACCTTCTTGTGAGTGGAACCAGGACCAGGCTTGTTCCAGCCGCTCTGCATGTGCTCTCTGATGTGTTGGATTGTTGGCAGTCGCTGTGAGGCACACGTCTTCTTTGGCACAAAAATGCATTATATATGTTTTACCAAGAGCTGGCAAGGCTAATAAAGAGCAAGCAACATCCCACACAGGGCAACCCTCTTTGCCTCATTAATAAGAGTTTTTTTCACTCCACGCATTTATTCAAGCATGAATTATTCCACCTGCATGCAGTGGCTTGTCAAGTAGTAGATTAGCAGCGTACAATGACTACAATTCATCTTTTCTTTTTGGTTTGCTCTGTTGAAATGTTTTTAATAAAAATTTTCAATTACGCAACATTAAATAGTCCCGCAGATGCAGTACTACTGTAAATATTGACACGGAAAGCGGAGGAGATCATTATGAGCTTGTTTTCACACAAGGCATAAATTATACTCCAGAATGTTTGAAGTAGGGTTATGTGAGGTTCTCATTCATATTTAACGTTTGATCACATTGAGGATGCTAAGGGGATGTTTCTGGAGGTCAGAAGCCTGTTCCCACTGACCTTTTCTGGTCAGTGGTACAATCTCATCACTTTGGGATTGGGGGCTGGTATCTTCCTCACATCACTGTGCAGTCTGCAGTGTGTGTAAATGAAATCCACCAGCACTCTTCCACTGCATTAGTCCCGAGATTCAGCTCACACAGGCAACATGCCAGTTCCAGGCAGTCATCAAATCGCAAAGATTAGAAAAAAATATTGGCTCCAAGGATTTTTTGGAGGGGGGGGCTAATCCTGAGAAGAGGTATATAACGTGTTGTTTACACAGACATTTCCTTTTTAGAATGAGTGAACAGTCAAAGCCAGACATGTCAAACACTCACTTTTAAGTAGCTTGTCACATAAATACTTTTTGATGATTTTTTATTATTATTATTCACTTATCATTTATCAATAAGATCTGTTCCTGTTGACACTAGGAACCACCAGGAGTCTGCCGTTTTGCGAGCGTAGGGGTCTGCTCTCTTTGGATACTTTACTAATGTGTCTTGGAGGCAGAACAAAGGGATTCATGCCTTTGATGGCCGAGTACACTTATGTCAAAAGAAAGATTTTACTGTTTTTATTACTTGGCTGGACATTTTCCAGTTAATTCCCATTCCTTAAAGTGTCAGTAATTCTCATAAAACTATTTCCTTTTTTGAAATTTTCCAGGATTGAGTTTACAGTCATCTATGTTTTTTTTTAGAAAAACAGGTGGAACTCTGAAAAAGGTCTTATGAGAACAAATAGCAGAAATATGTATGTAAACGTTTGTGGAGAAAAAATGACCAGAAAAGGATATTCAAATTCATTGCGAACATTCACCAAGAAAACAACAGATTCCTTTGGGTAAAAGAGAAGCCAAAAAAGTAGGGCTGCAACTAACGATTATTTTAATAATCGATTAATTGGTCGATTATTTTTTCGATTAATCGGATATAAAAAGCATTTTTAGTTTCCATCCCTTTATTAAAAAACGTGGCCTTGGATCAACACAAAT
>JAPMNZ010930319.1:0-11517 GCA_029875035.1 Pomatoschistus microps | reverse complement strand
TGTGTGTGTGTGTGTGTGTGTGTGTGTGTGTGTGTGTGTGTGTGTGTGTGTGTGTGTGTGTGTGTGTGTGCGTGTGTGTTTGTGTGTGTGCATAGGCATGCCACTATAATTGCTCTAAGGGAGCCCCTCCATGCCTTGTCCTTGTTTTCTCATCTCCAGAGATCAGCAGTATTTGCTTGGGGCATTGTAGCCCTCAAGGTGAGGTCTCATGCCTGTGTGTCTGTGACAGCTTTGTGCAACATGCTACAACACGTGTAGAAGCTGCATACATGACCACCAGCTCATTGCACTGCCTGAACAGATTATCTGCATGCTTAGAGACATTTTCACTTGTTAAACACAATTACCTCAGTGTGGCTTCACTATCTGAGAGCAGCAGGGTCTCTTCCTCAAGTATAGTGCATTGTAGTGTACACAAGAATAGGAATACTGCCTGCAGGCAGGGTGCCAATCTGGGACAGGGCCACTGTGTGTGGGACCATAGGATGAGCTGTGCCACACCCGTTTCCCTCTCAGCGGGAGCTGTCATGACAACCGCAGAGTTTGACCACCAGCAAAGATCCCATTGTTTGGGTTAGAGAGGGCAGCAACCGGTCACTTCAGTCTGTAAGCTCTCTTCTTTTAAAATGATGACTAGAAATAACTAACAGTCTACTTTTTGACCTACCAATCTAGACAACTGAACTTTTTTTTAAAACTGAAAAGCCATTTCATACTGTCATACTGCCAGCAGATAAAGAGAGTTCACATTTCTTGGCAATATTTTTCTATTTTGTTTGTCTGATTAGCTGTTTTCTGGTGACGGGGCAGACCTCCCTGCTGGTCTGACTCATGGTCTTTATTAGCTGAGGAATTTGATGCGTCTGCTCAGGTCAGTGCGGCCCTATAATGCAATGAGAAAGATGTGCAAATCTATTTTGGACAGAAACTAACAAGCGCCACATTCTGCAAGTAATTGTGCATGTTTGCTCTTGAACATAAAATGTGTTTTGGTTGTTTTGGTCGAGATATCTTGCAGCCACTGCCTATGATTTCTGAATCTGTTATTCAGGGAGGAAATTTCCGGGTATGCCTTTGAGAGTAGCTCTATCTCATCTGAAGAGCGTCTGCCTGCCGTAGTGTCTCCTAAACAATAACAGCCGCTGTGTTTAAGGGCTATTAACAGAAGTCCCCTGTGCGTGAGCGAAGTGCTGCCAAGCTTGCGTGGATACAACAAAGCTTCCTGTAAGTTGTATTACATTAAGATAATAAATCTTTCCAAGTCAGTGTCTCATTTCCACCGTATGCAGCTGGAAGGGTCTAACTGACTCTTTCCTATTCTTTTTCATTCACAGCAGTTTTCCTGTATGATGCTTGAGTCCAATTTTGCGGTCATCATTTTGACCTATGTTATGTATGAATCTCTGCCAGGGTGAATCAAAATAATTGTAACATATGTATATCAAAAAGTCATGCTACTATGTTTTTCTCCATGTTATTAAAATGGTTGTAAAATGAAGTGTTCCAGAAGACGAGAGGTCAAACCATAGTAATGGAGTCTTTTCCTTGTAGTTTAGCAGCACAGGCCTCTTGACCTGAGCATTGTCTGAGCACGCCTCCGGTTCAACAGACTGACAGGCCGAGGTGAGTGCGGTCACTGGTGCTGTGTCACATACTGCTCTCAGAGGAATGCTGCAAGCACAAAGTCTGCCTGAAAGGGGCCTTTAAACATCACCCCAGACTTGAAATCCAAAGTGCAACAAAACTTTACTGACTCTGCCAGAATTATCGTCAATGCACTACCTTCAGAATCTGTAAAGTGTTATGAAAAACGTAAACACAATGAAGTAAGCGAGTATCTTTGGGATACTCGAGTCGCGCTTACTTCAACTATCAGCACCTGCAGGCGGAGTTGACGAAGGATTGAATCAGGACAGGAGCTACTGTGACCTCCTGCACCATGAGGCAATGGCTGAGCTCGGACAAAAGAGCTCCAAAAATGATTACACGCCTTTTTCATTTTATTGTAAAGCGTGTGCGGATGTTATTGAATGAACAAGAAAAGGGCTGTGAAGAAAAAAGCAATTGTTTTACAGTAAGCCACTTAAATTGTAATTGACCCAACTATAAAAAGATGTCTTGGCTGAGATGTTGCATTGTTTATTGTCTTTAACCACCAGATTTAAGGAGTGAATCATGTTGGACGTTATCAGCGCCAAAAAGGGGGAGATTTGTGGTGAGATGAGCTGGTCAGGGCGTAGGCTACAGCACTGCTGACCTTGTTTTGTGTGTGTGGACTGAAGACATCGCCTGGCGGTGCCCTCCTCCTTTGTATGGACTCCAAGGAGGTCCCACTGATGGATGAGCTCTAATCAGCAGCAGACAGACCTGCCACAGGAAACATCTCCACGTCACGTTTACGGAAACCAGCACTTCTCCAGAGACCCGCTGATAGTCGTCCCGGCCAGGAGGGAGGGCTGGGTCAGAGCTGAGGAGGCCTAAAAACACATGCGATCGCCTTCATTTTCTGCAAAGAACATCAGGACATGTTTATTCATGATATGCTGCGAAATGATGGACAATACAGTAAGAGAGCGTCATTTGAGTCTCTTTATGCTGAGATTATTTTTTGCAGACAATATTTTGTGAAAACTACACTGTGATTCTCAATCTAATAAAATAGTAATGTATTTATGTTTTTTTCTCCACACAAAACATCTCTTAACGCATATTGAATATGGCGTCTGTGGAGGCCCTCAGCTGCAACAGCAGAGGAAATACATTTTTCTTGGCCGTAATAAAGTATTTGTATGTGTTTGTATTTGCAAGTATGTTTTCACGTTTGTATAAAAAAATGCCAAAATAACAAAAAAGGTTTGATTCAATAAAATAAATCTTTTTTTTTTGAGAAAATTACTTGACTTGAGTAATGAGTAATTATAGAAATTACCAGTTATATATATCTATCTCTATATCTATATAAAAAATATATATAGATAGACATAGATAGATATATATGTAGTATATACACCAAATATGTAATGATTACAATGTTATCGTTCCTTCTTTTTATGGTAAAAGGTGAAGTGGTAAAGTTCTTTCATCTTTAGGAGACATCTGTCCTCTCAGACTTTCGTATCCCATTCTGCCACAGGGCCTTTTTACCTTTGACAGGTGAACCTCCTCAAATCCCCCTTTTCCTCTTAAAAACTGCCCTCATATGTCAAGATGAGCGTGGCAGGGCAGTGAGTCTCCATAGCCTCTGTGTGCACAGAAAGGACTGATCCATCTGCCACATCGGAATGCTGAGAGCTGTTTGCTTTTTAGGCCCCTGGAAGCTTGTCACTGCATATTGTGGTAGTGGAGATTACCTTTAAAAAAGACATTTGTACTTTTGTCTATTATGGGGTTATAACCCACCTGAATGCTCTTAATATTTTGAACTATTTAAATCTTATTGTTCTAAAATGATTTCAAACTCAATCTGCCAGGAGCAGAGGCTGTTACAGCAGTACCAGGGGATACATTTCCAGATTCCAGGCTTGGTCAGCACAACTGAAGCTGGATTATAATACGGTGCATATTTTTGAGTGGAGGAAACTGGGCAAAACAAGTCCTCTTCTTCAGTCCCAATATTAGTCACTCTTGATCTTGCAATCAATATAAAGACAATATTTGATTTTACTATCTTTAAACACAGCCCTATCTACAATCACTACAAATTTCTGTAGCTGCAGGTTGTGCTGATCCAATTGTTAAACGGCTTTGTGATGCTGCTGAATTCTTCATAATTACAAGTGAGGAAAATAGACAAATAAAAAAGTAAGTAAGTATTGGCATCCTGAATTCAAAGTATGGAGGTTAAAACAACTTTTAACAATTATCAGTACTGAAAATAGTTATGTTTCTTAAATGTCTATAAACATAAGCCTTTACTATACTATAATAAACTCCTGGATATGTGAAGATTCAAATTAAAGATGTAACAGGATTTTACATGGATTCCGCTTTGACCTTTTTGCTTCATATTCAGTGACGTTCGTCTCAGCTGTGATCACGCTCCATTCTCTGTGCCCACAACTGTAAACCGCTTTGTGACTCTGGTCTGTGAAAGGCGGTATATAAGTAAAGATTACTTACTTAGCTGTGAAAGTCAAAACCAAAAAGATGGTCATTGTGCAGTCTCAGACACACTCATTTACTAAGAAGCAAAGATAGATACTTGATCCTTAATGAGAAATTCAGGTGAAGCACATCCATCCACACAAACAAAATAAATATAATTTTTACTTTGCACACTCATGATTGTGTGTCTTCCTCTGACATTAACCTGATCATTAAAAACGCTGATGACACCCCCATCATTGGTCTCATCAATGATAATAATAAATCAGCATTAAAGCATAACGCATTCCTCCAGTGGATTTACGTTTAATCTGCCTGGTTTGGACCATGCATCCTCTCCGCTCTGGTCCGGATCAGAATATAACCATGAACACTGCACTGGCGCAACATTTAACATGATTCACATGATTTAAGTTACTAGTTAAGTTTTCTTCAACCTTCAGAAAACCAAAACAAGCCAAATCAAGTGGAAAAGTACAATTTTTTTGCATCTATTGTAATGACAATTTCAGTTTTGACATAAATGCACAAAAGTCTTCCATGGGTTCTCAGACAGATTCAGTTAGATTTTTTGGAGAAAGAGTCGTAATTAACATCAAAGAAGCTGCAAGTGAGGCCCATTAGTGCAGAACTGAACATATAGGTGATGTAGGGACAGGTTAGGACTAGCCCACTTTAAACAATAATCCTTGTCCTGGGGCTTTTAACCAAACCACTCCTGAGCAAAACTAAACATTCATTTTCCACACAATACCCACAAAGAGGTCTGCCAGAACCAGCTCCGTGGATGAACTCAAAGCACATGCAATACCAAACCCAACAAAAACAGGAAAGGGCTGAGCAGCTGAACCCCAGGCTAAAATGCTGTATCCATACAAGAAGTTCGACCAAGGGTACACCGCTTTTCCTGTTTGGGTGTTCACTGTCAGAGGATTTCATTTGTGAGAAAGAGGTCTCACTCTTCTCAACAAACTATTAAATACTCACAGCTATTATAAAAGGGCATATTTGAGCAAGGGGTGTAAAAAAAAAACAACTTTGCTTTTTGCACTAGTATTTTTCATGTTAAATTGGTCGTATGACACTAACACAGCGTATGAAGTTATACATCTCTCACTCTATTGTATCCATATGGGGATTGTGCTTGTAATGACATCAGTGCAAAGAATTGTGAGAAGGCATTAGATCAAGCCATATTTTAAATCCATTGAGCCGCGTGTTCTTAATTTACACGCTAGATGGTGTATATCTTGGCCTGAAGGTATATACTACATGGAAGATTACCAATGTGAGTGATATCTCGAGTTTAGAGTGAGGTCTTTTGGCTGTGATGGTTGTGGTTAGTAGAAAATTAAAGGCTGAATTTGTTTTGCAGTGGGAGATGTGGTCAGCAGATGGCTGGGCTGGTTTGTGGTACAAACATTTGGCTTTATAAGGGCTTGAAAACACACATGCTGGCATCAGGGCCACCCTGCTCCATCACTGCATCCTATCAGGACTCATGTGATTTCATGAGGGAAAGCTTTCATAAATCAGGCTTGTTTAGGGTAAAGAGAGCGTTTTAGAGGTCCATTAACACTGATAGATACATGTCCTTTGGCAGTGTTGAAGTGCTGGAGCATGTGGATTAGACTGTTTCTGAGGGTGAAAGAGAGCAGGGCCCTGTCTAAATATTTTCTTAGAGTCACGGCTTCTTATGTGAGCCCCACCTACACCAGTCTCTGAGGAGTGACACATGGCTTTGACATTGACTTTGAGGCAGTTTTGGGATCGTTAAAGGCCAATTTGTCAGCGTTCAACACTCGGGCAGACAGTGTGATGTGTTTCCAGGGGCCTCACATCTGGACCTTTTGTGTTTTAACAGTGTCCCGCTTCCTTTTTTCAAAAACTGAAGTGCATTTATAATGGAGAGGCCACGTTCCACAGCCTCAATTCATTAACACACTTTATCAGAGGACTCCTAATCCAAACACTGGGTATCACTTTGGCTCAAGTCATGGTCGTTCTTTACAAAGTCCCCACTGTTAAACTTTATGATAATGATCATCACTAATGACTTGATGACAATGGGTTAAGTAGCAAAAGGGACCTGTTATTAGGCTTTTGTATTTGTATTTGTTTTGCACAGTAAGCAGTCACTGGCAAAATCAGGCCAAGGTCTGCTTTGGAAAAAAGTAATTGTGAGGGCAACTTGATTAAAGGAAACGGAAAGAGTGGAAACTTTGAATCTGTGTTTTCAGTTGTGTTTTTTGTCCCGTCTGTGTGATAGCCACAGCAAAGCAGATGCTGGAACAATTAAGAGTAAGGTTGGAGGATGTTTTCACTCCCGCTCTACCCCCTACTCCCCTCCTCCATGCCTTGTGATTGCACATCAAAGTTGTCGACAGAGTGTAAAAGTTGATTTTATTGTTTGGCTCTTTAAAGCAGTTGTCGGCTTCTAAGCGAAACAAGTGTTGCTGCAGACAGGCTGTGAATGCACACAATCTCAGAATAGAACAAAGTCGCCACTGTTTGGTGTGCGCTGAACACACACACCTTGCCCCACAAATATCATAATAAATAAATCACATCTGAAAAACCTGAATATACTGATTTGACGCTACTTTAACATTGTGAAATTTATATGCCCCCAATCTAATGGTTAAGGACAGAGGATGTTGTCTTGTACTTCCTTTTTATTGTTGGATCTTTCTGTGAAACCCTTCAGGCTTTTGATGCAATAATATTAGGGTAAGTAAATACCATATAATTGAAACGGAATTGCATGTTTTGAGGACAGGAAGTGGACATTAGAGGTGAACATACACACACCTCCTATAGCTTGTCTGTTGCGAGTGGGTGGGGTTACTATGCATAGCAACTGATTTACAGTTTGTTGCTGTCTGTCAAACAGCGGACAGATGGAGACGAGAGTGCAGGCTCCGCCACACTGTCGCCACTCCGAGATGTTTCACAACTTTACCAGTGGCAAGAATGCAATGTCTGGACTGCTCCCTAAATTCTAAGACATTTTTAACAGCTACCAGGTTACCAGTTACCAAGTACAACAGTAGTGCTTATGGTTGTAATATTTAGAATCTTTGCATGGGAGCCTGCTGACTAATGAGCAGATGAATATAATAAAAAAGCCTATTTGTCAAGTAAAGTTTTGTGCTTAAATGTGTGTGCGTGCGTGTGTATGTATATATTACCTTAGCAAGGTAAAACCACTGTTAAAAACGTTCTTAAAGATTTATTTTGGCTGAGCTCCCACTTTTGGTCAGGCAGTCAGCAGAGTTATTGCACAGTTGACTGCAGCTTATGGTGTTTATTTTGGCTTGACTGATTCATATTTGAGGTTATTAATGTTCAATATTGTGTTTCAGGCTGCCATATTATCTTTATTTGCTACATTTCAATATCATACATGTTTGTGATATGTGTATTTATACAAGACTTCAGACTTGTGTTATGACTATTTGTAATCTATCAAATAATGATTAACTACCGGTAATTCATTATCAAATTGCATCTAATTACATTCACCTTGGTCAACGATTATGCACAGGCCAATGATAAAGCAATCTATGTTATTCATCATTCATCCAGCTAATCAGACATCAAGCGTCTTAAACTTGTGCAATATTAAGTAAGAACAATATGTGTGGGATCAGTGAAATCAACTGTAAATAATACTTAAATTTACCTAAAGCTAATTTCCCCCTAATTGAGGCATGGGGCTTTTGTTTTGTCAGAGGATTTTGGGCCAAATGGGGTCAGATTCCCGTGGATCTCCTGGGATAAGAGCCCAGGCTGAAGTCACTCAGTGCCTGGAGATCCCAGCAGTCCACGGCTCCTAATCCCTGTCATTAAGTCCAGTAGACAGAGAAAACTATCGCGCAGCAGCCGTCCCCTTATCATCAACCCTGTCCCTTTGTGCTGCTTTCTTCCTCACATCCTCTCTGTCATTAGTCTCTTCTTTATTTTTCCCCAAGTGTAAATGTTTCCTACTTACTCTGCAGGCTTTCCTTCCTGGTTTTGCCTCCATGGAGGAAGGTGAGACATTAATCTTGACTTTTTCACCTGCACATTTCCTAAAAATAAGCAGTTTGTTACTGGCAGAAACATGACTAAAAGTGAGCAATGTTTATTTTAAATCTTATCACCGTTTAGATCGGTTCACAAAAATATAAGAATACAACGGGATGGGAACACATGGTGCCATAAAATAAAATCTTGTTTTCTCTCTGGACATTCAAAACAGACCCCAGCTATAAACAAGTCAGATCATCTCAGATGGGTTCTGACAAACTGTCCTATTATAGCACATCCTGTGCTGCTGTTTTGTCCATTGACACACGCTCTGTTGTGGCTCAAGGATGGGTGAGGTGGTGGTCCAGGGTCTCGAGAAGAGAGAGGGGAAACACCTTGTGACCCTATGTTCCTGAGAGGCTCCTTGTGGTACTATAGGAGGAGCCCATTCAGATGTTTCAGAATAAGTGCCACAAACAAAGTATCATGCCTCTCTCCTGTGTCTTTCTATCAAAAATGTGTATGGCAGTTAAATCAAGATTAAATTGACTAGACTGTTTATGTTTAGGTGATCTTTAGGGTGACATGCCATGACAATGTAATGTGTTATGCGCATATATCAAATAACATATACTACATCAATTCTGTTTAGATAAAAAGCTTAGGTTGCAAAAAATGTAAAATGCATCTATGAAACAGACTTCTCTTGTTTGTAATGACAAGTAAGGAAGCCTTTTCAACCTTTGCATATCTTAGCATCAATTTTCCACACAGTTGTCAAGGGCATGGGCAGAGCTGGTGGGTAATACACTGACCCTGAAGCTTTGCTGTCCATTAAACATTATTTACAGAACGGACGACTTTGTTCTTACAGAGACTACATGTTATATGAAAAGGAGCTTATCACAACGCCGCAGACATGCAATATTCAGATAGGCGGATGTTTGATGAGATAGTGCCCCAATAAGCAAACTTCTCAGGAGGACCAGTGCCCTCACTCTACAGGGGGTGGCACTGGCTCCCTGGCACTCAAGTGTGACATTGTAAGACAGGGCAAAGAAGCCACTTATCAAAACAATGCAATGGTTGCAAAATGACCCATGCCATTATTATTATGATCAATACAACAGTCAAAATGTGACTATCAATATGTTTGTTCAATATTAAATACCTGAAAAAGGCCAGCCTTCTTTAAGTGGATTCAAGTAACACCATACTGTGATCAAGGCCCCCTGCTGAAGCCAGGCCCAGGTGCCTGATTTCAGCTTGATTTGTGAAACTTTGGGTCTGCTGCGTTGGCTATATTTGTGTTCTTTGCTGTCAACCATTTTACACTTCAAACAAGGGTGGCTGATCTCCCCCAGTTTTGTCCTAAATCAATTTGGGCCAGACTTGATTGTAGACAAAGTGGCCTACATGCAAAGATGCACATCGCACACCATTTCTAAACACAACGAAAATAAGGAGAATTTAAGATGATATCATCCAAAACGTTGTTGCATTGCAGTTTGTCCAGAAGTGAAACTTGTTAAGGGTAGCATGGAGACAGAAGCAGCCATATCTTTGGTGGTAGGGTCATTACAGCAACAGATCAAAAGCAAGATGTGGCCCCAGTCCTGGGAAACTCAACCTAGAAGCAGATGGGGAAAAAAACATAACAGTAGATTATTATGGACTGTAATTCTTTAAAAGTGAGACCCAGTAGCTAGCCAATGTTAATTTATAAAGTACTGTATGAGTGCTCACCATTATTGCCTACTTATGAGCATTGCTTTGCATTTTCTAATTGATATATTTTGTGAATCTTCAAGAAGATATACATTTTGTATTTTATATATGACTTTTACATTTTTATCTATTGTTAAATTTGTTGGGTAAATTCTGCACACACAAAACCAGCCATTGTTGTTGTGCAATATACTATTAATTTCTAGGGCTGAAAATATCCTTTCAAAATTTTTATTAATCCAGCGATTATTCTTATTAAACAAATGGAGAAGTAGATATGATGTTTTACATCTGTTTGACCCAGATGAAGTAAAGCCACCAGAGGACATTCTAATAGACTTTTTCCAGAACATATACGGTAATAATTTTTGTTGATATATGACTTCTCAACAAATACATGTGTGGAAATGTGTATAAATAGCCGTTAACAATTGATTGATCACTAAATTAGTGGATGATTGAAAAAACTCAATTAAATAAATGTATTAATCATTACAGCTGTTCAAATGACTAAATACTGAAACAATTAAGCAACGTGACACAAATGACTTGTCACTGTGGTAAGTAATAATTATCAACTGGTAATATCAATATCAGTAGTTTATTTAATAATCCCTAAAATCACCCAATACACTGTGAACACATATTTTGACAAGAGAGTGAGTAATTTCTCACTTAATTGCTTTTATCTTTCAGCATATACATATGATGATTAACATGTGAGGAGGAACCCTGTTTTGGTGCTGTTTTCTGACCATCTGTTTCTTATCTACGTCTTTTATTTTTTAAATTTGCAAATGTATTTGTGTAAGGGATAGCGGTTCTAGGAGCAGCAGGCGGTCAATCCTCTCCTTGGGGAATATGGCAGCACTGGGTACCACCTGGTGTGTGTTATCAGAGAAGATGAGCATGTGATGGCACAGGCTATTTAAGATATCTAATTTTTACATATTAAAAACACTTCTTAATGGAGTCTTAAACAAGTTCAGATCAGTATAAAATATTGGCCAGGGAACATTGGGAAATATTTTTTTTAATCTTTTATCAATCTCATCAAGTGACACCTATTTGGCTTTATGTACACTAACAAATATGAAACCATACAAGAAAAAAAACATTCCATTGGGCCACATGCAGCCACACAGACCTAGAGGTAAACACATGAGGTAAAATAGCAGTAAATAATAAAATAACACTTATTATTTAGATTAAGATTAAGATTAAGAGTTCCTTTATTCGTAACACAGTGGGGAAATTTACTGCTAATTTGCTGCTCCCAATCATGGTGATGCCTGTTCATTTAAAGTCAATGGAACATGTTTCAGTCTAATAAAAGTTATACAACAAGTCACAAAACGGTGTCAAAGGTGTTTTCTTTTGGGTTTTCTTTGAGCTTCTCGCGCCTGCCTCATCTTTTATCATTGAAATTGATCCCAACAAGTGAGGGGCCAAAGACTTCAATCTAATCTGTGCTCTTTATCTAATTAGGCCCTTGATTGAAGATATGACAACATTTATAAGGTAAGTGCTGAAATACAGGCATCTTAAACGTTCGTCCAAGTGTCTTATGCAATATTCTGTGCCAGAATTATCAACATATCTTAACTTTAGCTTAACTAGCTAGGAGCGTACGGTGATTAGCGCTTCTCGATAGCCACATTATTGCAGCAATTC